>JAJDFE020000413.1:29782-33527 GCA_021527465.2 Geoglossum glabrum | reverse complement strand
CCTCGTATACCTAACGCCACCAATATCACGACACGAACAGGCAACCACTGACGACGGCAAGGCACATCACAACAACAGAGACTGTAAGGATATGGGGGCGGTGCGTTCCAGCTCATAGTAGTGTTGAATCCATCTGACTCTGTGTTGCAGGATGAACTCCGGATGTGGGAAGATCTACCGCTGTTTGAGGCGTGTATGGAGGATGACTGGACAAGTATGAAATCAAAATTTTACGCTTCCATTGAGGGTTATTGGCTAACCCCATCTCGCGAAAGACCCAGTCTCTAACGGGGCTATACCAGATCCTGAGTCTGCAAGGGAATGGCGGAACCTCAACTCATTCGCCGCGCGATGTTTGGCAACATTTGCCAATTGGGGCACCTTCCCCCTCTGGCAGCTACGGGACGCTCTGGAGGAGGAGCAGGATTTCACTTCAGGACCTGCCGCAGCGGAGTGCAGCATTTTGGCAGCGAGCGAGTGGATCAACCGGACCGGCTGGTTGCTCTTCCATATGTCAACGCTCCGCTCTGAGCTGGGATCGTCCGTTACATCCGGCTCGTTGTACAGGGGAAGGCCTGGGCTATCTCGAAAGCGATGGGACTTCTGGAAAAAACGCCTCGATGAGCTTAGTCAGGATGGGGTAGGTTTAAGCAATGAGGTTCAGGAAGCAGCGCGCTACACGGTGGAGGGCATGGAGGCGACTGAGGATCTTATGGAGAGCTTACATTTCACTCATGTTTGACAACTAGTTCCTCTCGCTTTCCAATGTATTTTGAACAAAGAACTCAGCTTGTGTGGTGCTCCATCTTTAATTGAAAGGCCAAGATTGATCAAAACTGACAGCCAGAAGGATTATCCTCATCCTTATTCATCCAGTGCAATGAACTAGAAATCCCGATACTTCTCTCGAGAAAGAAGCGGTAGCAAAGAATCTAGTAGCTTTAACATCTTCAAATCTGAAAAATATAGACGAACTGATTTCAAGCCTGTTGGTCTTTCCCCAGCGAGGCCGCTCTGTTATGGACGAGCGGTTGGGGACAAGACGGAGCAATAGGGAGAAAAGAGAGCATATACTGCGCGGTCAGAACACTTGTTGAGCGGCCACACGGTGGCTGGAGTCTAGGCCATTCCGATATAGCAGCGACATAGCCTCTCTCAACGCTGCCCCAACGGCTCTATACTGTGGAGAGTATCGGGGCCGGTGGGTAGTGTGCTCAATGCTCTCGTTCGTGCACCTACATAATATGGAAAAACGAGCGGCAGCGAGGTGGGTAAGCTACCCGCGCCAAGAATTCCAGCTAACTCAGAACCATGTCATCACCCCACTCGCGGAAGAAGGGGCGATATTGCCCCAGATAGACAGGTCTCCGTAGCTCTGGCCCGCACAGCATCATCCCTTTTAGGTAGGCGGCGTCCCTGCCAAGGAGAACGCGTGCTCAACACGCTAGCTCACGGCGATGTCTTCCCGTCATCCAAAACGCGGGGGCGGAGGTCTCGAGCGACCGTGAAACCAGATGAAGAGAGATCTATGCTGGCTGGGCCATGCAGGAGGAGCCCAAGGGGGTTTATTAGAGGCGTCTCCATCAATACTTGGCCCGCGCGTTAGCCGCTGATCAGCAGCCACCTAGAGCGTCACTGGTCCATGGCCCCCCCACTTTACCACTTCAATTTTCGCATCTGTACAGCGGCGTTCTAGAACGAACAGGCCGGTGCGTTTCCTGCTCTCCTCTCCTTTTTGAACCTAGCTATCTGGTGGATTTAGATTGCGCAGAACCTGCCATACATCTCGAATGTCTTACGCAAATCTATCTCACATTTATCTTCTATTCTCAAGCACTTTTCAGCGCGCCCGTTGTATGGCTCTCCTAATCGTTGCGATGCCTTTCGAAGTTGGACCCACCATTGGCGAGGCTGTTGTCAAAAATTCATCCCATCTCTCTCTTCCGGGCGGGGGCCTGCGCCTGCGAAACACCATTCGAAATCCCAAGGCCCTTCTCCCTCCGGTTGTTCTCCTAACCCGATTAGCAAAGCCAGGAGAGCGAAGCATTTTGTTCGGCAACGAGCGCTCCCTCTGGAATCGGTGTCGGTCGACCTTTTTATGTCTTGCGATCTCCCGTCGTGGATCTGTGTGTGTTAGAAGCCTTTCGTCTTAGGCGCTCAGCGCGCTGAATTTCTAGTATAGCCTTTCCGCCTGCAATATTCCACAAGCATACCGACGGAACAATGTCAATCACATCTTGTTATCTACTTTCTCCGTCTCCAACTTGACTCCTTCCACCATATGCGAGGGATGTACCACGGCCGATTATACCGTCCGGTGGATACACGGCTACAACAGTCTACCTCCCGAGAGACGCACCGCTGAGAACAGTTCTTTCCCACCCAAGCTAGCAACACTCCAGGCCCAGAGTACCGCTTATCAAGTGGATACCAGGCTTTGAATCGACATATTCCGGCGACATAGCAACCAGCACATCTCGACCACCAAACGCTACAAGTAGACCGGCTGTCGAAACCTAACCATAGGGTACCCGCTAACCAAAGGCAAATGGATTAGCTATTATCAAGGAATGCCTGATCAACATCGAGTCCGCTTTCGTCCACGTCCCCAATAGTGTTTCTTCCGACCGAACCTGAAGATGCGCATTGACAGTGCCAGTTTACCACACGACAACGACAACGCTATGTAAATCGTACTCTCATAAAGGGCAATACAAAGACGAAGGCCGAACAACCCACGGCATCCTTATCCAAAAACCTGGCGCCTAAGAACGAAAGGTGGTTTACCCAATCCATGAGAAACCCTGCGCAGCATCCCGTACAATTCCCAACTGCACGGCATCAAATCAATACAGCAACACCAACTCTATCCATAATGCCGGCTTGTCTTAGCGAACGACAAAACTCCTGACTAGCAAGGCGCCCTCCACAAAGTCGTAGTACGATTACAAAACCCGGAAATATAAGTGAGTGCCAATTCCGTCTGTATTCCGTTTAGCACGCTCAATTCTGATGGTTGTGTTGGACGCCTACACCCTGATGCGGAACTCCGACGCTCGTCGGGCTCCAAGTACCATCGGGGAGCCAGGTGTACAAAACTTCTCTCTCTCCGCCGCTTCCATCCACGAGATCTACGTCCTGGATTCTATTGCCATAGGGGCCGTTCGCACCAGCCATACTGAGGTGGACCCCAACCCCTCCCAAGCTCTGGTGGTTCTTGGTGCCTTTAGTTTGAGCTTTCAAATCAGCTAGTTATCCATCCAGGCTCGGTCTTGTGTGGGGAGTGGGGACGGGACAAGGGAATCATGGGTGACCCTCCAACTTACGTTTGTTAGCCCATACCGCCGCTGGAAGCTGAGGCTTTCTAGCATCGCCCGAACCACCTCCCGAAGCAGTCGGACCGTTCATCACTAATCCGTAGCTGAGTTCGTTGCTACCTCACTTCGAGATCTTTCTGTCGGAGTCCCCTTACCTCACGAAGTTGATGGTACCTAATGAAAACTTGAACGACCTACAGCGAGATGCTCCGTTCCCCAGATCAGCGGAACGACCCTCACAGTTCAGCGACCACCAATGCCCTACTTTCCAAAACAAGAATAAAAATCGGAACTCGAAGGCGGCCTCGATCAGAAACCCAGTTGATATACCAATACCGGAATAGTGGCCGTGTCCCTCGTTGTGAATCTCTCGAGCTGGTCTTCTGTTGAAAGCCTTACAATAAGCATCCCGATCGCGGCCAGGAGAG
>JAJDFE020000413.1:12282-24782 GCA_021527465.2 Geoglossum glabrum | reverse complement strand
AAAAGGGGTGTCCGCTTCCACAGTTTGTCGGTCGCTGTTAGGCTGGCTCCGCGGCTGATCAGCTGGTGCATGATTACCTCGTTGCCCCACCAGACAGCCCAGATCAACGGCGTCCAGTCTTGAACCTCATCCCTTGCCTCAATGAGCGCGTTGCTGCGGAGGAGGAAAGTGGCGATGTCCTCTCGCCCAATGGTCACGGCCCAAACGAGCGGTGTGCGGCCATATTGCTCATCTTTGCATTCGAGCTCGGCGCCCCAGTCCAGGAGGAGTTTGATTGCCCCGGTCTGTTCGCGCTCCCGTTTCTCGCATCTCGACACTGCGATCAGTGCTCTGTTGATAGACGTCTGGCCAAGGTGGGACCTCCGCGCTTCGTCACTTAACAGCTTTGAGAGGGTTGCGATATCACCACCCTTTGCGGCTGCGACAAGCCGGCTTCGATCCCGGGAAAATATCGTTCCGAGCGCCGCGGACCGCCCTCCCGCGACGGATGTGGACGAATGGACACTATTCGACGAACTAGCCTCGCTGTATCCGATTGAGATGGGCGAAGGGCTGCTGGTGGACATGTTTTGGATCTCGCTTGTGTTGGCAGTCATGGCAGGCAATCTAGCATACTCTGGTGGTGGCGACAGGATGCCTGAGCACGATCTGCCAGACACATCTCCCGTACTCACCGGTGGGTGCATCACCAGAGCAGAGCGGCTGGCTGCTGTACTAAGCAGTCGCGGTGTATTGGTTGCCAGAGGAGGTTGTTGCTGGTCGCTGCCCCAAAACAGCCCTTTTTCTCGACCATAAGAGGGTGATGCTTGGCCCGATTTTGCTGTTCCGTCATGGTGCCACACGGGAGAGCCTTCGGCCAGTGATTTTGTGGCACTTCGCAAGTGATGTAAGTGGTTGAGTTTAAACTCCGACAGAGCCATGTCGATACTCACATGAGGTGCGTGTTTAAGATTCCCACCTGGACGGACAATCGCGACCTGAGCTGCTTGATCTCCGCACGGAGAGATCCCCAACTGAGCCGGTGCAGCAGCACGCTCTTCCTAGAGCCACTCAGGCTGTCATGCTTCGAAAGAAGCTCAATGATGTCGCACAACACTCGGTCGCATCCGCTCAGGATCTCGTCTGGATTCCTTCCTGAGACGAGAAGTGGCTGGGCTTCCTCCAGTGCGCTGTGGAAGGTACGGAGATCGCGGTAGAGACTGTCAAAACTCTTGGGGGCCTTCTCGTACCGGTCGCAAGTGTCTCGCACCCTCGACAACAGGTCCCCGGGAGCCAAGACGGCGGCAGTGGACTCCATGAGAGGCGGTTGCACTTAAGCGCCAGCAACTATTTGTTGATGTAATGGGGTAACTGTCCGCTGGGGCAGGTGCAAAGAGGGCGGATCTGGGCCGGGCGCGGGCGAACCATTCTGCCTGGCGGTGTCGCTGATTCTCCATCTACCGTCTGCATGAAACATAGCCACATCAGTCATCATCGCGCCCGAGCCAGTCAGGTTGACTGATACTTCCGCGATATCGTCCCGTTTTGTCTTTGCTTTTTCCCCCCCGACTCTTGGCCTCATAAGCTGACGAACCCCCGAACAACCGTCCGGTTCTTATCGTGGCGTCTTCATCAATGACATGCTCTTTCACATCTACCATCTCGCCGTTCTCATCTCGTCCGCGCTCCTGTCTGCTGGCGACAGCACGGGAACCTGCTATTACCCCAATGGCAACAGCAGCTCCGGCCTCAATCCATGTAATGCGACGGCTCCTGAATCGCACTGCTGTCGGTCCGCGGACGTGTGTTTAACCAACAGGCTCTGCTTCTCTCCCGGCTTGAATGCAATCGTTCGGCGGGGCTGCACGGACAAGACGTGGAACGATCCTGCGTGTCCGCAGATATGCTTAGCAGGTAACGGGGATATTTCCTAGGCTTAACACGGCGATCCTATGCGCTAACGATGGCAGGGGATTTCCAACTGGCCGACGTCCTGTTGACCGTGTGCGACACCTACAATGTCTTCTGCTGTGGACAAGACGACCGCGCACGCACTTGCTGCAACTCGGGGAACGGAACGGTCAGGCTCACTGCCGCAGAAGTCATGTCGGCGGCGCCAAAGGCTCCTACTTCAACAGCTGCAAACGCCACATCCCCCACCACATGCCCTCAGCTAAACAATTGCACGCGGGAAACGAACAGGTCTATCGGCCTAGGGGCTGCTTTAGGCGTTATCACAGTTGTCCTGGCTGCCGTGAGCGTTGATTGGTGGAACAAGCGGAGCCTGCTGAAGACCCGGCGGCCTGTCATGACATAGGCAGGCGAGCGGTTGCAGAAGTGTTGGGAGCGGATGAGGCAGGACTATATACCGATACATTTGGGGACATTTTTCATTGTATAGCACTGTTGGACAGGTCTAACGGCTATTTGTTGAGGAGTTTTATGTCAAGTATTGAGGAGCACCTGCTTGTACATAGGAACTTAGACTGGCAGTAACATGGGATGTGGCTTTTGGCGCATAGGGGGGGCTACTCATAGCAGTGCTATGAACCCGAGGGAGCAGAACTTTGTATGTACGTAAGGTGGGGGCAGAGCCCGTAAGAAAACAGAAAGTAGATTTTTTTCTTTAAAAATAACCCCCCCCCCCCCACCCGCTCCCAAAACGGATATAGTTAAGCTGGATTAAGGTAGCCCATTATATTTAACCGGATAAGCGTGTTCTTGGGGTTGTCTCTGCCCCCCATTTTTTGGGTGGGGTTTTTGCGGTCGGCAACACATTATTTTACCGGCGAAAAACAAGTCCCCCGCCCACCCCCCAGTGTAGCATATCAACGCACTTTCCAAGTCCATACCCAGCATATATAATTGCACAAGTTTTATTTTCTACGGGCAATTCGTGGATTCTGATGGGGATCTACACCATGTTGGCGGGATCTGCAGGAAGGCAATGTTGGTTCTTCCAGAAAGTATTTTATTACCTTCTCTTTTGCAGCAGCGCCGGCAGCCAGCCCATCGGATCCCGCCACTCGCCCGGTAACACAGTCTGTGTGCCACGGATTTCCCTCTTTCCCGTATCAGCAAGCCGCCAAAAGTCGCTGAACCGCGCAAGAAGCGCAAAAAAAGTGGGCGAGCACAACTAGCGCTCGCGGTTGCCGCTCCTCAATCAGCTCGATGAACCGTCTCTTAACCATCACGGGGACTTTTGTCAGTCTTCCGCCTATATCAGCCGGTGCCTCGCGGCCAGCGATTGCAATCTGAATACTGCCGAGGTAATTTAGCGTAGATTTGTAGGGTTCCTCGATATCTGTATCGGCTCGCTAGTATCATTGGCTCGGTCCCGTCTCCTGAGGCGATGTTTCGTTAAATGGCACTAATATCGGCGTTCTCTTCATGATAAGCCCCCTCGCTATCGATGCCTCGCCATCCACTATCCAGGCCCACGACTCTCTAAAGACATTTACCGATCCGCTCGTTATCTGGAGCCACTGCGATGGAGGTGTATACCTACTTAGTGGGCGATCTTGCAGCAGAGCGAAGGCGCAAATGCGGAGAAAAGTAGAAGTCAAACTTGCTGCGTCGGCATTGGCTTTGCTGAGACGAGCCACCTCGCTTCGGTGGTCACGAAGGGTCAAGCCCAGGTACTTCCAAGGCCTCAAGGTTGTGAGGCTCATCCTTGGCTAGATGGAGGGCAGAGACGGCGTAGATGGAGTATAACGGAGTGTCGTGTTCAAACGCCAGACTTGGGATGATCGCGGCGAATGTCTCGCTAGATACCGATTCGGCCGCCCCCAGCATCGTCATGCTCGCGGTTGTTATGTAGCGATGAAGTAGCTTGAGCTCAAGCAGGCGCCGTTTCCTGGACTCCGGGAAGCCAAGAGCAGTTGTATTGCCCGCGCCATCGCCAGTATCCGCCCCGGGTTTCCCAGCACCACCGTATATTGGTAATGCTGTTGTGTACGCAAGAGTGCTGGTTGGGCCGGCACCCTCCACATTTAGGACCGGTGCTACTATGGTGCGCTGAGATGGGTAGGGTGGCTAGCGCTGTGAGTAGGTTTCTGTGGGAATTATTGGTCGTGCAGCGTGCGAGAACGGGGATTTACTACCCCCAAGCCAGGAAGTCGGAAGCGATCCTATGGCGTTACATAAAAAAGTCGGCTCCGGCGATGATCCCAGTCGTGCCCGACTCTGATCGTGTTCAGCCGCGCTTTTGTTGATGGTTAGAGGTTTTTCATAAGAGGCTCATCATGCGCTCTCCTTCCCACCTTCAAATCTCTGTGCATCGACTTGCGCCGCTTCCTACATTAACATAGTCGAGATAACTTCCAGCCGCGGTCATGCAGGAGAATGTTGAGGATATCCAAGACGTTCTCGATCTTGACGTCTTTCCGCCCCTAGACGACGTCTTCACCCGATGTAGCTGGTCTGGCCACACTACCGCAGCTACCTGTCCTGAATGCCTCCGCGGAGAACAGATACGTAGCCGGGATGTGACTGGTCTCACCGAACCTCCAATGTTGATGCGGTGGGAACCTAACCTCGATGACACTATCTACAATTGGTGCCCTCCGATCGAAGTGCTTAACCGAGAGATACCACACCCCCCCAGTCAGCATGAATATACAGAACCCAACGAGGAGTGGGCTGATCTAGGAGGTTTTCTGGATCAACATCTCGCAGATCCTACCTTGAACGATACTCCTTCAGTGCCTGGTGTCTATTGGATGGGGCAGAATGAACCAGGGGGCCTAAAGCCTCAAGTTCAACAAACACCTGTTACAGACTCCAGTCGGTGTGCACCTCAGGTATGTGATTCTTGTTACTCGACTTACGACTGCTGATGACTCGTAATTAGTTATCTAGTGGCCCTCAAACACATCCCGAGTCCAACCAACAACATCTATACTCTATAGATGTTGAGGGAATAGATACGGAATCTTTACTCGATGTCCAACCAGGCCTGCAGAAGCCAGGAGGTGTAAATTGCGCCGGTACCGTGCAGCTACGGCGAAACTCGGTCGTAGAACCATCATTCATGGTTATGCGCAACGAATCTCCTAGGGTCTCCCTTAAGTCGAAAGGGGCCTGTCTAGGATGCCAGGTCGACCAAAGAAAGGCGAGTGTCTCACTCTATATCATCCACAGCACTAGAAGTTTAGACTGATCCTTGATCATTATGAGACATAGTGTGTACCAAGCTCAGATAATTCTTGTTGCAAAAGATGTGTCGGAAAGAGTTCGAAGGTTGGACGGGTTGTCTGCTATCGATATCCCGCAGACACAATCATCTATATTAGTGTTGGTGTGTTCAACTTTGTGCAATCCTACGGAGGGCTTTCTAATCGAGCGTTCAGAAAAGTGGCACCAGCAATGTATCGAATTGCGGAGAGTAGTAGCCGTTACTACCTGCGAGAGTATACCGACAGCCCGAGGGATCAAGCTAAAGGCACCGGCTATAATACACATTAATCGCAACAAAAATTCAAACTCGATAGGCAACCATCACAGAGTAGCAATCGGTGAATTCGTAACCACTAAAAGCGAAAATCTTTCTAGTGGAGAGCCTGAACCATCCATCTGCCAATCCCAATTCGATAGCGTCGTCAACGAACTCGTTGAGAGAGACCTCTCTGCGTTGATTCAACAAATCGTGGTAATGCGAAAAGGGTCTTCGGGACGGCAAAGGAAGCCGAGTGGTCAGCTCCGACCTAGCAGGAGCGAGGTATGTTATCGCGATCGCTATAATACGCTCTAAACGTAGTGCGCGCTAAATGTAAGATACAGTTAGCGATTCTAAAAATCGCTGTACGATGTTCTGGATACTTATCCATTCTATATGGGTTAAATGATTGCGTTGTCCGGACATCATTTGTGGATCTTGCTACAAGTAGGAATGTTGTTCTGGAACTGCTTTATTTTTTTGTTCACCGTATCAATTCGCTCGCCGAACAATTGTTCAAGCAGATAAGGATCACTCTCAAAGGGTCTGGAGCACGTCAGCACCTAAACACCGTCATGTTCGCCATAGCTGTCTTGTATCGATCCGTTGATACAACCAAGGATATCTCATGGACCTGTCTCGAGCTCATGCCAATGGTGAGTGCCTAGTTGAAGTAGCCTATCTGCACTAACTATTGTAGGAACGAATGCTTGATCATATCCGCAGTAGCTCAAGAAATTATCTGCATAATCTTATAGCTATTGCCAATGGTATCTCGGGCGCTGCATACATAAGTCACCCGATTGACTTTAGCCAAATTTTAACTGCCGTCGCTCCGATATCTTCAGAGTGCAGTGCCCTCTCTATTGTTCATGAGTGGCACCACTCACACATGATTGTGAACACGGTCGAGGTTGACCCGTTCGTCTGTGCCGATCCGTGAGCCACCTTCCTCTGTGATTACCCCCTCATGATACGAGATCATCAATTGACGTTATTAGACATGCAACAACACACTCCTTTGTTGAAATTTTGCGTCTGAAAGGAAAGAATATTTTCGAAATCTACGATAGCGGGACAAATCTTCGCATCAGCAGGCGCCAATATGACCCCACCGATAAAATCCTTACGACTTATTCTGAGCCTGGTGCAGACCTGGCAAACCGCTTGACCACTCTAGATATTGATGTGGGGTTCAACGCCCTTTCGGCATCTCTACCCAACACCGCCCTCCAAATTGACGATCTAATTCTCAATCAAGACGACGGGTTAACCCCGTCGACAGGGGGGCGATCCGCATCGCAGCGTCCAGATTCAAATGCTAGCGGCAAGGGATCGTCTGGCAAGACACTCACAACAGCCACCACATCTACTTCAACGTGGAGGAAACGTAAAGCCTCATTTTCAGTGTCTAGCTCAGGCATTGGCCCTCGTAAGGAACCGTCCATACTTGCCTTTGATATAAAACTACTAATCAATTGCCTCTAGGATTCACAGATTGCCAAAGTAAAGACGTTACAGACCTACTCCAAGATAACAGCAACCTGCGAACAACGAACATGCAGCTTATGACCGAGAATGAGCATCTGCTAGAGAGGATCCGTCATTTTGAAGGTCGCGAACAGGCTCCTGAAGCCATACGAGCTCAAACCCCAGATAATCCTGGAGGGAGAAGAGAAGAAAGCGTATTTGGACACTTGTGGAAAAGGACCAAACTTGATCGTTGGTCTATTTTTTAGCGGAGGGGTATTTCCGGAACCCAAGAATAATGTTGGCGCAGCGATTGGATTGGTCGGTGGAACGGGCGAAGGCAATGTAGACGGCAGTCACAATGTAGTCACGATAGAACTATGATATTGGGTCGCGGGCGCAGGAAAACAACTTGATTGACTTGTTTTTGATATTCTTTTGGAATAGTCATAAACCCTATATCTAGACTTTGCACGGACATGTTGCTTTTCGATAAGTAGAATACATTCATATTTGGACACATCTACTGGCTCTGATGCAAGCTACAATTACTGGATGCTTTCTATCCAAGTTTAGACCTACACCTAGCCAAAGACCCTGTTATAGAATCAATATCACAACCGGAAAAGAACTACTAGCGGGGCCAAATACTATTGTCCTTGTGTGGAGTCGGACAATTAATAATAGCTTCGAAAAAGCAGCTAGTTACGGGCGCGTCCACTTCGGGTCGACCGCAACCTTTCGTTTTGTTGCGGCCATACCCTCCCTCTACCTCAACCCTGAGTGACTAGTAGTGTCTGGCACCTATCAGACATTCACGAGCGTTGGCACTTTGTTAAGTCCAACAACCCCGCTAGTTAAAGTATATCACCCTCAACCGAATGTCTCGGGGTTGGTTCGCATCGGTAGTTCTGTTGGTGGGTCGCTACGTAGCTCTGCCACGGTGAAGTCTGGTGGGGTTGCCGAGATGTGGAGTAGTGGGCCCCTTCCCTTCTGTGGCTTCCTGGAATATTAACGGATTTTACCCCCGTTGATATATGTTCCACTCGGCTGCTAAGCGGAATGCATCCGCACCTTGTGTGGCTCTGTATATAGGTAGAAGGACGCCTAGACAAAATCGTAGGGTCTCCTCCCGGGGTTGTAAAGTTTTTGATTTAATAATTAGAGTGAGGTTTATTGAGTAGTTGTATATATATAATGCTTGAGGGGGAAATAAGTTTAACGCGGTTTTTAATGGCGGACATGCGGCCAATAGCTTGTGCCGTTATTAAGCAATAAGCGTACCATCAAAAACTTTATGCTTCTTGAGGCTATCGAAAAGGAAAAATGCCTACCATATTTCGAAAGAAAGAGTTTCGAGTAACGTCGTCGCGATTCTCTCACCCGCGGATTCTTGATTTTTTTTTTTGCCACATTGCAGAATCGGGAGTGGGGCCTGTTTCCCTGCAATCCCAATTAATCCACGCTGTACGCGTAATCCCGTTGTTGCCCATTTCCGCAAATGTAAAAGAAAAGCAAGCAGTCAATATACCTAGCTATGCCCTACATAATCAACAAGTTATAGCTTCTATCACCAAAGTCCTCAAACACAGCGAGGCTTGGCTGACAAATCATTTCACAGCAATTCCCCCTGTACGAACGATGGACTACAGATACTCCCTCATCCTCATACACCCGGCTTGGCGATATAATAATTTCATTGCTTTCATTTGAACTTTAAGAATATAATGAATAATACGAAATATAGAGGCTTAAGTAGCATGGCTCCAAATTTTATCCCGCTAAATTGCGCAAAAAACCAGCGTGGCGGTACAATGCCTTATAGAATGTTCGATAAAAATAGTCTTTTATTTTTCCTAATAACATTTTTTTTATCAGCGACTCGCCAATATCAGCGACCCGCTAGCCTTACCAAAAAAAACCTGCCATCCCTCAACTTTAAAATGTGTTTTCTCCATAATAATGTAACGTTAGGTCAAACAAAAGAAGCCAGAATATTTATGGCTATCAAAGTGCCTCAAAACAACCAGATATTAGGTGTTCACAGGGCTGTAAAGGGGACATTGGCGGGCCGCTGATATTGGCGAGTCGCTGATAAACAACGTTAAGTACTAGAAGAAAGGAGATTGGAAGAGAGTTATTTAAAGTAATAAAAGCTCTATTGAATGCTCTAAGACCTACGTACTCTCAAGAAATACAAAAATTTATTGACTTGAATGAAAACAGAAGATATATCCCTGGTGCTTGCTCTTTTGATTTGGGAAAAAACTTTATTTCCTCCCCCTTTTCCCCGCTAGTTCACTCCGCCTCTGTTTATTCTCTTGCCTGTCCGATGCGTATGCATCCGCTCTATTAGCTGAGCCTACCAGCGTAGCGCGCGATGGAATACTGCTTTCTTAAGCTAGGTTAACCTCCTGTACCTGGTCTCCTTGACAGCAAGGGGGCACTCTCTACCCTTTCCCATATGATCCACCCACCCCTCTTCAGCAAATCCTCCCACAACTCGAGCCTGAGAAACACTTTCCCACTCAGCCTCACCACCACAGGTCTTGTGTGGTGTGCCAGACTTGGACAACTCCTCTCCTAACCCCGACCAGAGCAAGCCCCGCTGATCTGCATGCTGCCTGTCTGGCTGCGAGGCAAGTTGGCTGGATAGATAGATAAATGAATAGCTGTAAGCTCACTTGGGTTTAAGGAGGTGAGCAAAGAGGGGATGTCCGTTCTGTACTGCTACTAGTGGAATAATAGAAAATAATAATAATAATTCATTTATTTTAAGACCAAAATTACCTCGACACAGCCCTAGCTAGTATGGAAAGGAGAAATAAAGGGAGAATTAAGCAAACGCAAGCCATCAAGAAGTATTAGACCAAAAGAAGAAATAGATTATCCGGTCACCCCACCACTGACCACAGCTAATATGAAGGAGTAGCGAGCTAGAAAGCACAACTCGCATCCGCCTCACAAGACGTAACATATTCTAGGCTCTATGGGTTGTAAATTGACCAAGACTGATTGACCACGTAATTCTGGCTTCGGCTAGGACCCTGTTGTAGGTGTTGAAGTTGCGGATGTTGCTACTTGCCTGGTACTAGAATCGAGTAGACGGACGCGAGACAAGAATCTGGTTCGCCGGTTATTCGACCCGGGCCCTGGCGGTGTGGTCGGGGCAGGCGGTCTCGAAGTGGCAGACCCCGCCAGCGTGGCCTGTGCCGGAGGACATGCGCGAAGCCGCTCTCGGGCATACTGCTCCATTCTTCTGTTCTCAGCCTCCTCAGTGAGCAGTCGCTCCTGGCCGCTCAGGCCTTTGATCCTCTCCATCTCGACTTCATGTCTGTGGAGTTCCAGAGTGTCTCTATCATGCTGGTCATCGGTAAACAAATTAGACAGCACTGCATTCAACCAGGAGTTAGCGGAATGCTCGATCAGTTTCGTGACTAGTTATCTGGGAGGCTATGGCATATCCTACTTACCGTCATTCTGTGGTTTCATTGATGAGAAAATATTCAGCTTTGCGACTGAACGCGAGAGGAACTTTTCGATGCTGCCCATCCAGATCAGGCGATTAAGCTCAAAGGGACCACAAACTAATTGATCGTTATCGACAAAAGACGATTTGAATGCAGAAAAAGCGTTAGATTCGTAAAGTATACCCTCACCCAGCAAAACATTACAAGAAAGGTCAGCAAGTACATGGAACGTCTCCGTATAAGACCGGCCACCCTTATTTTCAAACGAGACTTCGGCGCGAACCTGCCCGACAGTATCTGCCGTGGATCCGTCAGCAAACATGACGCGACCGCGACTTTCTGGGCGGCGATCAATCTCGTAGGCCATCTTCTCTACATGTGGAAGTGACATCATGCTAATCTCTGCGCCTGTGTCGGGGTTTGCCAAAACATGTTGTTGGTTGACGTAGCAGGATAACCGCCGTCGGGGCGAACCAATCCTACGCACTATTGGTATATAGCTTTCCAGGCTTGTGCGCTCCTGGAGGCGATATTGGTGCTTCGTCATGGTTTCCGTAGCATCCAGGAAATTCATACCCATAATCACCGGTGTTGCCAACTTAGCAAACACGTAAAACCAGCATTTGATTTTGTTCCGAGGCTGGTTCGGGAATGCGCAAGAAGCTTTTGTACGACCAATTGCACGGACAATATTTCCATTGCCGATTTGGAACGACTTCAAGTATTTTGAATCCTTTTCAATGGTCAGACCTAGTTCACGGGCTTTGCCTTCGGCAATGACATTCACATCGGAGCCGTAGTCGGGACAGGTCATCTCCGGGGTCCTTCCAAGTAGTAGTGGTAGCTCCTTTCCGAGACTTTTTGTGCGAGGGACTCCACAACTTGGCGAATAGAGCGGGATATGCCTTTCCAAGCTTATGGCTATAGAGTTTGATTGATGGGGTGGAATATGGTGTCCTTTGGGCGCGCGCTCACTCAATTCTTTGGGAAGCTGGATTAATTCTCTGGAGCCATTGGCATTCGCAAGCTCCAACACAGTTGATCCGTGGCTATCCTTTGCATTAAGATTCGCCCCATTCTTCAATAAAACCTGGGCAGCCCTGATGCCAAATCCGCGCGGGAAAGGCTGGCTCATCGAATGCCTGACCGCCAAATGCAGTGGGGTTGAGCCACTGGAAGTCTTCGCGTCAACATCGGCCCCCTTCGCTAACAAAATCTGGATGACCTCTGCAGATCCCTGCACTGCTGCCTTGTGTAAAGCTGTCATTCCTCTTTGATTTCGCATGGAGACATCAGCTCCCATTGAGAGCAAGACGCGGACCGCAGCTTCCCTGGAGATTGCTCTGTGCAACGGTGTGTTTCCATCTCCATCCTTCACGTGAATTCTAGCTCCATTGTTAAGCAAGATTCGAATAATTGCTTCGTCTGTTTGGTGTGCTGCGCAATGTAGAGCTGTTTCTCCAGACTTATTTCTAGCTTCTACTTGAGCGCCGTTTTTGAGTAGGGTTCGTACAGCCATGGCGGCACCCTTTTGCGCTGCGCAATGTAGAGGCGTATTACCATCTATCGCTGGCGTACACGAACTGAGTTTCTCCAACAACGTATGAATTATTGTTGTGTTTCCGCCAGTTGCTGCACTCTGCATGACTGTTGATCCGTCATTACCACAAACGGTCACATCAGCTCCTTTCTTCATAAGAAATCGGAAGGTTGTCTTGTGTCCCCCCGCGGCCGCTAAATGTAGTGGAGTCATCCCATTGTCGTCTTTTGCATCAATAACGCAACCCCTTTCTAACAGAAGCCGCGCCATCAGTTCGTGGCCACTTTTGGCTGCCAGATGCAGTGGGGTAAAGTTCTGCCAATCACAGGTCATGGTTGGATCACCACCTCTCTCTATCAGAAGCCGCGCCACCGGTTCGTGGCCACTTCTGGCTGCCAGATGTAGTGGAGTCTCTCCATATTTCCCCTTCACATCGACAATAGAGCCTTTCTCTAATAGAAGCTGCGCTACCGGTTCGTGGCCACTTTTGGCTGCCAGATGCAGTGGGGTAAAGTTCTGCCAATCAAAGGTCATGGTTGGATCACCACCTCTCTCTATCAGAAGCCGCGCCACCGGTTCGTGGCCACTTCTGGCTGCCAGATGT
>JAJDFE020000413.1:0-12182 GCA_021527465.2 Geoglossum glabrum | reverse complement strand
CTGCCAGATGCAGTGGGGTAAAGTTCTGCCAATCAAAGGTCATGGTTGGATCACCACCTCTCTCTATCAGAAGCCGCACCACCGGTTCGTGGCCATTTTCGGCTGCCAGATGCAGTGGGGTAAATTTTTGCCAACCATAGGTCATGGTTGGATCACCACCTCTCTCTATCAGAAGCCTCGCCACCAGTTCGTGGCCATTTTTGGCTGCCAGATGCAGTGGAGTCTCTCTCGAGGTGTTCTTTGTGTTGGGGTCAATACCTATAATCAACAACTGAAGTACTGCCGCTTCATGCCCGTGCTCTGCTGCACTGAGCAGCAGCTCCTTCTCAAAAATCCTCGGGTACGACATAAGCGCAGATGCTTCTAGCTTGCTCAGGCGGGTTGTGTGCAGATAACCCAGATAGGGAGATAGCGGTGACGGTTGTGGACATCCAAGCTAGCTGGCTGGTTTAGATCACATAGGCGGACGATCTAGCAATTCTCACCAGGCTTTTAGTTCCACTTCAACATACCACTTAGTTTCGTCCAGCGCTATACGCGGTGGGTCAGTCCTGAGAGACCCTCATGCTAGCAAGTGCGCGGTGCCAGGACGTCCGAATAGATAGAGGAAGAGCGAAGACAGTCAGTGATCGCCTGGAACCACAGCGCTGAGTTGTCACGGCACCAGTTCGGAAATCATGTGATGCGAGAGCGTTTATCTGGTATGTTTATCAGCCACTCGCCCCGCATGAACCGAGACGACGAAACTAGCCTCGAGGAACGCTTCGAACGATCTATCTGTGCCATGCAGTCTAATATTGAACCTGGAAGCAGAAGAAAGCGCTTCATCGATGGCTTCCCTTCGCTTGCAGCACTTCTTGCTGCCGACAAATCCAAGTCTGCCTCGATTTACCGAAGGTTTGACCGGCTTGGGTCGAGAAACCTGCTCTATCTCCAAAGTGAGCTTGTTGAGCTGGAAGCTAAGCAGGATGAATATGATACCGAGGACCTTAAGGACAGTGATATGGTCGCAAAGAAATGCGCCAGGTCCTGGAGCGATTTATACTAGATGATGAAGATGACTTGGTATCACTTCAGCCGACAGCGGAGGAAGACCGCCTCACTAAATTTGTATATAACTACATGGGGATTTTGTTTCAGGTATAGTGATAATCGGCACTTCTCTCTCCATACCGCTGACTAGTTGGATCCACAGACTGGTCCAACTGAAGGTTCGATAGCACGCATCTCCGAGAAGCACGTATCGTATACCGTGACCTTTTTAAGCGTGATACTCGCAGCGAGCCTCCTAATCGGAGCAATCGTAAGTCTTTACAATGTGCAGGCGGCAAAAGCAAGACTTTGGATGATAGCAGGATTTACGTGCGCATTTTCAATCTCTGTGGGTCTCTTTACCAATGCGCGTCGTCCAGAGGTCTTTGCGGCGGGTGCCGCGTAAGTATTTCAGAGATTTGCCCCCTTTTTTCGACTGAATATGTGAGAATGCTTGCTAATTGGAAAAAGATATGCTGCTGTGTTGGTAGTGTTTGTGAGTGGAGAACTAGGCAAGAAATGAAAAGATAAAAGCGGAAATTAGCAACACATAAAATGCGCCTTTAGTCTGCTCTGCTCCTTATAATGAGTATTGTAAAGCAGTGTAGATCTATCATTATACTTCAGCACAAAATACTAATAGGTTTTGATTTAGATAGACCCCAGCTCTGTCCCCCAGCTATTTTATTTTATTTTATCCCACCCATCCCACTCCATCCCATTTTTATTTATTCCCCTTTCTAAAAATTCAAATCTATCCCCCCCAACCAAAGAAGCAAATGAACATACATTTCCCATCTGCTACCTGACTTTCAGCGTCTAGCATTTGGGCATTTGAGAACCAGTCTTTTTTCCCTCAGCAGTAGAGAGACAAAAACCAGAGGAACGAGATGAGGGCGGGAGGGAGTTCCACAGCTGGGTGGGAAGGTCTAGTTTGATCTGGTCTAGTATGGTAGGGTGGTAATTGGTCTCAATGCCTCTTATCCCACTTTCAATATCATCGGTACTAAATTCTGCATCGTTGTCTTGAATCTCAGTAGTTTGGATGAGACTTCAGCCGTCTTCTACGGGGACATTCTACGTTTCCGCGAGGAAGTATACAGATTGGTTCGCAGAAGTGGTAAAATTTACAAATACTCAACTGAATTCCTTGGTAAATAGCGACTCCAGGTTGGCGGATATTCTTTAGCACGACATGGGGCCGATTCCGCTGACACCTCTAGGGCATCATCGGTGACTTGAAGAGACATTCTGCGGAGCGTTTAGTGGCACGTGGGCGTCTCTGTGCTGGACTCATGCTGGGGAACTATGGTCTGAGTGAAACAAGATCTTATTGATCGCGACACCACAAGAGACATAAAGACTGCTTATCACGCCACTCATAGCTAAGAGCAGTGACATTCTTACAAATTTCGGAGGGCCTCACAAAGTTGGGGGCGCTCGTTCTAAGAACAAGTGGGTGGATCATTCTCTCAATAAGAGCGGCAATGTCGGTGTGGAAATGCCTTCGCAAACGGCGACCAAACCCTCCCTTTTTGGACGCGGGATCACTAAGAAACTGTTTTAAGATATATATATTCCTTTTCTGTTGTGACGCGACTATATAAATAATCTCACAACGCAGATAGATCAGTTAATTGATCTAGTGAGTTTGCCATATGAGGGATTTCCGGCCGTTCACAAGTAGGATGGATACCTCTTGTCTGGTTGAAGTTTTTGGAGAAAGCAGGCAAAAAAGTGGAATTGAGGGTGGGGCAAACGTAACGCGCCCTCCTTTGTGCCACTGAATAAATCATACCTAGTGAGGGGAAAATTACTCTTAGAGTTTAAAAATCCAAGTTTTGAATTGGGATATTGCTAGAGAGCTCTCAATCCAAAGCGGAGAGGCTGATGCTAAATGATGTAGTTACTCCTGCTACTCTGACTGCTCGACTGCATAACCTGCAATGCTGATAAGGCCCACCTATGCCGGTAGTCTATTTCCCATTTGGAATCCCGTAATGCGATTATTATGTATATCTCCCATGCAGCTGTCGTCTGACTGATAGTAAATCCAAACCCCCCAAAGCTCTCATTGGGCATCACGATCTCAACCTCTGTATAACGGTCTATCCTGTCCCTGTGCCCAGTATGACGCCGATAACCGAGAAGAAAACCCAGACGAACCCGTGTAGTATTAATTTTGGTGGACAGTATCTAGCGGATAATGTCAGTATTACTGAATTGACAATATGTGGATTGATTATGCTTACAGATTCCCAGCAAGTCGTACATAGCCGGCCCAAAATAACCAAGTAGCCGCCCAAGAGAGAGGAAGCATGGTGATGCCTACGATCGTCATGATTTTATGCATCTTCTTAGAGGGGCCTTCTTCGTATATCGCGTAAATCGTGGCTAGTCCTCCCACCAGTAGAAGGAGGCTCTGGCCACACAGCCAATAGAGGGCTGCAGAATACATCATGTGTGCCCTATGGCGGAGAGGGTCATCGCTCCCGAGGATGTAGTAGCCACGCCGTGCCGCAAATGCGACAGTCGTGCCCATGGTATAAGCGGTGATGAATTGCAACATGATTTCAGCGATGAACTGGGAGAGTGCGAAACTACGCCATGCGTAATCTTTTTCGGCCTCGAGCGCCTGTTGCCCTCCCAGATGTAAGTATTCCGCCTCGCCGCGTCTCCATGACCTTTTGCGACCGCTACGTTCTGTGCACTTGTTGGCGGCATGAGAGAAAGGGAGACCAAATATCCAAGAAACGCGGGGCCGAGCCGTGAAGAAAAGTGTAAGCTGCCAGGTCCTAAAACCGTGGTGATAGCCTGGAGTCATCTTGATGATTTTCGCAACTAGGGCATTAGCCCCAAGCTGCAGACCGACTATGACGATCCACATCCATGTCCAGGAGGTGCTGTTCTTGTGCCCAAACACCTTACAAGTCAGCACCTTTGTTATTCTTCGGTGGCCACATATGATGCTGAGGACTCCGACGACTATATTGACGACTGCGAAGGTGCCGAGGATAGCTTGAGGTGGTGGGCAGGTGGCATCGGCTTCGGGCGTTACTGACCATTTCCAAGGGATGTAAGGCTTTAGATCAGCGGGATCGCCCATGGGAGCTGCTGAAGGAAGGACACGATCGGCAAGTTGTAAAACGAGTAGGATCTTGGTTGGCTCTTGGTGTTGTGGCTATACGAGGTCAGTACGAATAGTTCGATAGGCAGGACGACTATATCACCTCAAAGCTAAGGATGAGAAGATGAAGGTAGGGAGGTAGGAGACAAGATTCTCCGTACCCCTTAGAAGAGAGACTCGCAGCCTTACGCCACTCTCGGACAATGCCATTTTGCCAAGTTGTTGTGGCACCAGCTCCGCCTCTGCAGAAAGCGGGGGGTGCCAACTTAGGCGCTCTAGATGCAGGAAATAAGCACTGTTTGGTGTAACCGAACTCCAGATTTAGAGGCTTGTGATTGTCCCGTGGGGGCCAAGACACAGGGCCGGAAGGTCGATACAAGGCCCAGGAGGGTCGAGTCGCGTCTTCACAGCCGCACAGCAACGTCGCGCGCCGAGGGTTTGTGGGTGTGCCTGGCTAGGCTCTTTAGGTGGGTTCTGGCGTTCCCAGCAGAGGGTCGGACATGTTTCAGTGGTGTTTGTTCGGTTGGGGGCTTGAGCTCGCGGGCGACCTGACAAGGCTGAAGGGGCTGGTGCTCACATGCACAGCCGGGGATTCGCCCTCTGCCCCAGCCATCGCAGACCTGGTCCGAAAACGGAACCTCGCCACCTTTGCATTTGCTTCTTTTAATTTGAGAGAAACCCCAACCCCTACAGAGTGCCCCTCATCCGAGAGTGAACTACTGCCCAAAGACTGGTTACTTTTCTTGGGGAACAGAGGGAGGAATCTGCCGAACGTGTGCGGTTTTCCATCCATAATTCCCATTGAGCTCTTGCAGGTCTCACGAGCCTCTACGGCCGAAAGCCGGACACCACGGCATCATACGATGTTAACTGGAGCATCTTCTTGCAAGCCATCGAACACTAGCAAGTCTGTGTCTTGCGCAAGGTCTGCAAGACCTTGCCGTACTATGCCAATCCGTTCGTAGGTTCCGGAAGACGAATCTATACATCTGAGAATAAGGGAGTATAGATAGTACGGGTCCTTGGCTAATTTGAAAAGATACACGCTCTCATCAGAAACTTTGCTCGGCCCATCCCGGTACCAGTAATAGTCTCCGTCAACGCGAATAGATTTTTGGCATCCGGGTTTGATAACAAAAAATTGATGTATCTCGCTCTCAAACGAATTTTCGAATGAGTCCCCGTGATGACTCACTCGAGCGGTCAGTCCGGAGAGCGTGATGGTTGCTGAGGATAGTTCTCCGAAAGAGTCCAATCCCAGCGGTGTACCCTGAAATCTTAATACTTTACACAAAGCCTGTACGCCGTCTCGAACGTAAAGGTATGAGGCTTCGTTGTCAACAGATGCCCAAGACCAGGAAGGGGCCCGCCATTTTTCCGGCCGTGCGGACGGGAAATTAATGTGCCATAGAAGGTCTTCCACCAAGGTGTCCTCCCAAAGGCCAGCGAGATACTTGCCATGCTTGTAGTCCTGGAACTGCTTCGCAAGTCCAGCCAACGCAGGTAATCGGTCGTGACCAAAGGTCAAATGTAGGCCTGTATATGATGCTACTAGTCCATGCCACATGTCCCTTATGTGGTCAGCCGAGCCCTTCTGGAGACCCCAAGCGTGCGTTTTCTTAGGCTGAGTTACTTCAATGCCTGAACATTCACAAGACGTTTCGTCTGCGCACTCCCAAATTAACTCTTGTGGGCCAAAATGCAATAATCGAGGGGCTAGAAGCCTCTCTTGGAAAACCCAAGCACGCTTCAGTAGCGGCGACGCCCTCTCCGATTGTTTTGAGCCTTCAAAAAAGTCGAAATGCTGGATGGGGCGCCGCAAGTACGCCTTCCACTGGGGTTCAACATCCTGCCGGTTCTGAATCGCGTAGCCTTGCTCGTCTGTCGAGGCCTTGAAGAATAAGCCGCCTGTGCTATCAGCAGACGCAGTTGCGCAGAGAGTCAAGGTCGAGCCTTGAAAGACCGAACACATCATTCCTGACTCTTTACGCCAGTCCTCCTTATCATCTTGGATAATACAGAGCGAGTCAATCCAGAGGTAGCGTATCCGGAGTTGACGAGTGAAGATGACTGCATGCTGGAATGTCCTGGGCATTTCTGACCAGGATATATGGTTTTGGTGCTGCCGGAGATTAGAGGTAATCGTTCTGTTTGCCACCAGAGTCTTGCCCCAGCAATGGCTCAAGCACACATACTGTGCGGTCTCGTTGCGTGTTTCGTAGAGCTTCACAATTGGGCCACCACCACCCCCTCCCTCAAGAATGCCGAGATCGAGAACTCTAGTTGGAAGCGGTGCACCTGAGGGACTTGGACATGACCGGTGATGTTTGACACAATTTTGGAGTTGCTCTGCGGCCCAAGAGAAGGATTGATCCGACGAAGTATCACCCGAGATGCGGGGCATTTCATGGATACTTGCCCATGGAGACGGTTTGCCTTGGAAACCAGTTAGAGTTTGAGGAGGGGGTTGGCGCAAAACGGGCCGAGAAAAGAAGCAGACAAAGTACCTCCACCTCACCTGGTAGAACATGAAGATAAAATAGGTCAGAAAACCCGCCATCTCTAAATCTCAACTGCACTGCCAGCGACTCCAGAGGACTGAGTCTAACAGCACTCGCCTCTTTCCCAGTAGTCAGGTCCTTAAAATGAGCGATCGCGTCAAAGAGCAGACAGCAAGACCTACAAGCCCCTCCTCTAGCTGATAACTCAAGTTTGTTGAAGGGCACATCAACGTCGACATATCGGAGAAGCTCGGAACCAGGATCCAAGTCCTTACAAACCTCGCAGTGCGTCATCATAGGCCCTAGGGGAGACACGGATTCCGCTGATGGTAGAGGTATGAAACGTGTAGGAGATGGCACCTGCCACAGCTTGGCTTCGGCCAAGCTCAAGAAGCTGGATTTTCCAGACTACAAACGGAAAAGCTCACCACAAAGCCCCACAAATACCCCTCTCTCATCGCTCTCCCAGGAGCTCCCGCTCCCACAATTGCAAATTTGGTGACCAGTAGGGAAAATGAGTACCTTTGACCGATCGCTTCTTTACTGGCAGCCGGCTACAGCCACGATCCTCGCTCAGGCGTCCTCCATCCTCTCACTGAACGCGGTTGGTAAGACACCAGGCTGCTGGTGTACTGCGGGAAGCACAGCGGGCTTGTGGGTAGGATGTTCTCTTGAGTGAAAAGAACGGGGACGAGAGGCAAGCTACTCCTACCAATCTAATCTAACTAACGGGGGAAACTATTTTGTTGGCGCAGCGATAATTGGGTCGGCCGGAGGCAATGTAAATAACGTATTCCACCATGAAGTTGCCGGACCCCGCGAAGTTGCCGTAAAGCGAAAACCTCTGGCACCTCACCACAACCACAACCCCTAAAATCAATTCTGGAGCTATGGTCCCAGAATTTAGCATAGACATTCTGTAGTATATAAATTGCTTAAAAATAAATTTTAATAGAAAATGAAGAGTAATTGCATGCACAGCACACAAATTCGTGAGATTGTCCAAATTTTTCTTCCTTACTCTAGACCTTATTATAATACCAGTAAATGATACACCCTCACCTGGCCCAGCTGTAAAAACCTTCCTTAGCCTTCAAATATAAGGTTCTGATACTTCAGATACCTCAGGATCAGAATTATTAGAAGATATAAGCATCGCCCTAAGACCAATATTTTTTAAATAATATTAGAATACTTTAAACCTATTAAATGATGAACAGACCTTCTGAATCTAATATCTGAGTTCTGGATCCACTTTCTGATACTACTGGAGTAGTAGATAGTACTGCAGTCCTTTTAATAAACTTTTTACACCCAGAGAGCTGCTCAGTTGTTGACGATGAGCTTCTAGGAAATTATAGGTCTTACATCATTCAAGTCATCGCCATAAGTCACCCACCATCCTTTTCCCCAACCAAAAGAACTCCAAAAAAAAAAATAAAAATAAAAAATAAACACTATTTAACCCCCACACAGGCAGCCGATAGCCTCAATATACGCTCCCTCACCGCCAAGGCCATACTCAAACTCGCCAACCTAGTCCGGGAAGAATCCCCACCCAGTATCCGAGAGATACTGTATCTCCCGGACGACCTTGGCGGGCAGACGAAGGAGGTTATCCGAAAGGCGAATAGGTGGTCGTTTGGGGACTCTTATAGCAAATTTGTCAAGTGGTAGTGGTAGTCAGGTTGATTGGCAGAGGGCATAAAACAGGATATCTTTCCATGGCAAGAGAACAAGCAACAACGTGTCGCTTCCCTAGATAGATAATCTTCTCTCTCCACACACAACCAAACCACACAACCAAACCACAGAAACAGAAAAACACACCCCAATTTCTGCCCCAAGCCCCAATCCCTCCCGCCATAAATACGCACATAAACAAACAAACAAACAAACGGGGGAACCACCCCGCACCCTCCCCCCCATCCGCGCAAAAAAAAAAGACCCAGTCGGCACAGTGCCAAATGAAGAGAGGTAAAACCGCCAGCGAAAGATCCCGCCGTGCCAACTCCAACAAAACAATCAAACAATAAACAATACCTAATACCCGAAACGCCGTACGTACGCCGCCGCCCCCCCTTTCTTTCCCGCTCAACCACAACGGCACGTATGATGTAACCCCGGGGCGGCCAATTTCAGCCCATCTTATTATATATATATTCTGAGGGGGGAGGGGGGTGGGGGGTTTTCTCGCTATCTTTGTTTCTGTGGGTCCGGGGTGGGGGGGGGGCAAAGGAGAAATTGGGCGGCGCTTTTTGGCTTCTGGTTTCTGGCTTCGCTATATCCCTAGATTGGTCTCGGGGTTTCGATTTCGATATATTTTTTTTAGTCGGTGTTATTAGCACCAAGTGCCGTCCCGAATTTGCAACGCACTTGAGATTATCTCTACCAAAAAAAAAAAAAAATTAAACTGTGCTATTATTGCGAAACCTCTGCTTTGCTTAGCAATCACGCTGGCTTCGAAAATTCCAACACCCGGTGCCGGCATTCAGCATGGTATCGGCACCACTCGCAGCCCGGGACAGCGTCCGCTCTTTCTCCCGGATCACCCGCCATCGGCCAATACCAATAGCTGCCCTCTTAATGCCTGGACGACTTGATCAATATTATCCTCCGGGATAACTCCCTCCTGCCAACTAAGGACGATGTCCATCTCTCCACCCTTCGTGGATGCGATGCAGAAGCGCACAGCCGAGCCGATGACGTTGCAGGATTGAGAGAAGATCATCTTCGAAATACTCCACTGGTGGTTGCCCTCGCCGGCGGTAGCGGAAGGCCTCGATACGGCGGCCTCGCTGTCAAAAACACCGATATTCACGATGGAATAGCTGTCTTCCCTCTTCTTACCTAACTTTTCGAATGAATATGCCCCAATGTCCGGGATATCTCCAAGTAAATCAAGCGTAGCATCCCGAAACTTGTTTATATTGTGCTTTTCAATTTTCGGCACGCTTTTCTTTGCGACGCCCCAGGGGAACCTCCCCTCGGCACCGAGTAGCGCAGAGTAGGTATAGTCCTGGCGGGAGGCAGTCGTACATAGACCCATTCCATTCTCGATTCCGGAATTAGGGAAAGAGGCCCGACGAGATACCATGGTCTCACAGCGTAATTGACTGCGATGTTTAAAGGTTTCGGCAAGGACTTTCCCCGCCAACACCCGCAGGAATGCTGTAATCGAGATCTGTTCCGATTGGCAACGTGTCTCGAGACTGCTCACAGAGGCTGCGGGGACAGATATTCGCCGGATCAGGGTCTTGGTCGAGGTTAGTTCTGATTGGAGGAGTGACTCAAGCCTGTTCAGAGTGGCAGGTGGTCGCTGGACCAGGGTCTCAACCGGTTCCTCTCCTGATTGGCAACGTGACTCGAGACTGTTCATAGAGACTGCAGAGATAGATGTTTGCCGGGTCGGGGTCTTATTGGGAGGCTCTCTTACATGATTGGGGTAGCCGATCCATCTTCCCCTGCCGGTAGACATCGAGAACTTGAACTTGTTGAGGAGTTTCGATCTATCACTTTCAGGGTAGAGGTAATCCTTGAGAGATATGGTTGTCGGTAGGATTGGCGTTCGGACAATAGTCGGCTCCTCATCTGGAATTCAAGCTTAACTGGTGGAGTTAAAATCGGAGTAGGGTGACTTACCCTCCTCTCCAGTCTTGTGGGAAGCTGATCTGAGGGCTCTCAACATGGTCGAATGAAACACCAGACCACTACGTTCATCCGCGATAACGTGGTGCCAAACAAACACCAGATCAGTCGTCAGAGACTGTTCTCCTTGTAGAACAACAATTCTCCACAGCGGTAACCACCCGCCCATGTTAAACCCTCGATTATTCTGCTGGGAAAGCACTCCATCTAGGTACTTTCGCTCCTCCTCGTCACTAGCAGGCGGTTTATTGACAAATTCGACGACCCCATTTAAATCAATCTCTCTGAGACGCCGAAAACACGGCCCCCCATCGCCGTTAACCTCCCGGGGAGAAACCACCAGGCTGAGAGCTGCGTGCTGTTGGATAGTCTCCCGGAGCGCGAGGAAAACCAGCTCTTTGCTTAATGGCGCCGTTTCGCACGAATACCGTGCGACGACGGCTAAGTTGTATTGGAAACCCAGATCATGCAAAGCCGTGTAAAAGCGCTCAAGACCGTCTTTGGGTGAAATAGGATTTTAGGTTAGCTAAGTGACACTCGAGGCCAGAAGGACGAACCGATGGCGAATCGCAAACTAACCTAATTCACGCGACATCCTCGAATCCAAGTCCGCCCTCTCCTTGTCGTAAAACGTAGGATCAACGAGTGGGATCGGGGGCGTCAGGTCTGGCTATATACGACATCCCCCTCCAGTTCGCAGTGATGCCTTGCAGCACCCAACCGTCAGTACGCCCCCCTTCCCCCGTCCAACACTGAAAGGCACGGTGGGGACGATAATTATATTGTGCGGCGGCAACGCTGTCGGCCATCAGCTAATTCGCCGGCAGAGACCCGCGCCGCCCCGCAAACGCCGACCGTGCCATGCCCCTGTATACAACTAGTCCAGTACGATCGGGTCAAAAAAGTGATCGTACAACCATGTTTTCTTGCATTTCGCCATGTCGCGAGAGAAGAGAAGCATAAAAACGGCTGAAGTTGCCCAGAATAATGTAAATTAAAAAAAAATAATGATGGCTATTAACATCGCTTATCAGTGACCCGCGAACTTGAAAATCACTCTAAAATCTACGGAAATCATGATAGAGTATTTGTTTCCACGGCCACATAGTATCATAATCTGAAAATTTAATAGTGAATTATTCTTACAAAGTTAAGTAACTGTTAAAATTTTAGCTAGATGAAAATAAGTTATTGTTGAGATTTATATCTATATTCTTGCCCAAATTTTAGAAACAAATATTAAGATCTCCACAACAACTCTACTAATGGACCTGAGAAGAAAGAAAATAAAGTAAAGTATATCCAAAAGCTCAAATACAAAGTTACAAAATTTTTTATTTTGTGGTTGTGGAAATACTTCATTGTGATTTTAACAGATTTTTGGTGTGATTTTCAGGTTCACAGGTCGCTGATAAAGCGATGTTAGTATTTGTTAAAGAACTATATCCGTGGGAACATCGGTATGTGGGTACCATTCCTTTCAGCTCTTATTGAGACTTCGATATTATTGGACCAGCTAACTTATTTACATACAGGGGATTTATTGCTCTGTCTTTATACTCCTTGAGCATGCTACAAGGTGCAGTCATCTGGCATGATTGCTTATGGCATGCCGCAGCCACATTCCTTGTTGCTCTGTATTTTCCTTATGCTGCTCTGACTGTGCTAGTAGCAGAGGTCTATGAGTAGACCTCTCATTACCGTGTATTTAATTCTGCAGCCGACTACAACTAAACTACATGTTCCTCCAAAAGTATTGTCGCGGGTGTACGGTCACTTTATTGACCCGATTGTACACTATTCGCACATGACTCGGATTAGAGGTATCTGCGATTCTGTATCACTTTGAACGCTGGAGTTAGCCCTGGTCGGCG
>JAJDFE020000412.1:0-33621 GCA_021527465.2 Geoglossum glabrum | reverse complement strand
CTGGCGACTAGAAGTAAAGCTGCATTCTGCACCTGGGGGCTAGCAGTTGATCGCACACAGTCGATTAGTAAGTCCGCTCTCACAGCGGAACGATCGATCTTAGAATCGGGCTGGTCCTGCTAATATAGTTAGTCGCCTGTGAGTTTACCTCAGCCTCGAAAAGCAGTACCTTGAAGCAGTCTACCGCAGCCAGCAAGCATCCCAACACAAGACCTTGAAGATACGCCATCTCTGAGCCCACCTCGGTCTTGTAATGTTGTACTTCTGAAAGTACCTGGAATAAGCCGCGAAGCAGATGAACGTTCTTCTCTAGTTTAGAAGAGTCGATCAATTCCAGAACAAATGTAACTTTTCGAATTGACTCCGCCAGTCCCTTTGAGTCCTGGGTGTGCAAAGCGACCATCTCGTTGTGGCTTGTCCGTCGGCGTTTGGTGGCTGGGGACTTGTCTGGCATGTTCGCTGTAATAGGTAGCTGGTCGACAAATGTTGAGAGCACATCTGAGGACAAGGTGGCTGTCCGTAATATATCCATGGCGTCGTCTTGGAAACTGTGAGAACCTGAGGAAGCGATATGGGTATTGAGAGCAAAGTCTAATAAAAACTGAGCTATCGAGACCTTGGAGTCGGCCTTGAGAAGTGGCCACAGATATCGTATCCTATCTAATGCAGCTCTGATAAGCGTTGGTCGCGTGGAACCGGAGTCGCTCGACACAATTGACTGTAAGGTTTGCAAGCCCTCTCCTTTATCGCCGGAAGCAATAATAGCGACCATCTGGTCATCTAGTTCGTTCAGCTCAATATGCTCTGACTTGCAGTGCTGATCGATTACGCCCTCACTCAACGAAATCCAAAATTTCAGCAACGGGAGCAATAGCTTGGTACGTGACATGCCACCGACTTTTTCCACCCGATTCAGTATCGCGAGGAGCTTAAGTTTGACGACATATAGAGGGGAATTAACGACATGGCTGAATAAAAACGAGAAGACGGATAGTTTCATAGAGGATTTGAGAGTAGCCGTTTCGAATTTCGAGGGTTGCTGACCACTCGCTGAGCCGCCGATAGCGCGTTCGATAGCTCGACTGATGTGGTTGCAGTCGAGTATACACTCCTCGAGATTTGGGACTAGAATGTCTTTCACAAATCTCCTAGCTTCATCGAGAGCAAGCCATTTAACGTCCTTAGTCGCATCCCCACCGCCGTATACATCATCGAGCCCCCATAGCCGGATAGGGTTATTCTTCCTTCCCTCTTTGTTTGCCCTCTTGTAAACTCCATGTATGGCCACTGTGAGCTCAGATGCTGCACTCCGGACTTTTTCCGCGGAGTCAGCAAGGGCAATAACCGCGTAGGGTATTACGGCCTGAAAATCAATCGATACGCTCTCTTGGGAGATGACTCGCTTTCGCACAAATTGAAGCGCTGCCGTCCTAACTAGAGTAGGGTAGGGCCCACACCATATCCGAATGAAGAACGAAAGGGCGAAAGCTTCGTTCGGCGCTAGATTCATGAAGACGGAGAGGCTAGCAAGTTTATCGAGATTTGTAGAGGATGCTACAGCCAGAAGAAATGCTTGTGACAAGCTAGGGTAAATGGGGGACACAGAGTGAGCTAGAAATGATATATCATCGACTGTCCGTACTGGAATTGCCGCAATCGCATCTTCGAGTAGCTTATCGTCTGACTCGGTGGACGGACGGAAAGAGTCATGCATTTCGATGTCCTCCCCTAACTCCAACCGTGCTTCTGGCTGACGCACCATAGTTTGCAGCTTCATTTCTAGTGTATCAATATCGATACTCGAGTCGCTGATAGCCTTCGCCGCAATCCCCTTCATCGGTTCCGATATAGCCAAGCGGTTGATAAAAGCTGCTAGTTGTGAACAGATTTCGCTGTCACTAAGATCAGCACCCTGAGCGGCAAGCAAAATCGATTTGACAACTTCTACAGCTTGGGTATCGAGCAATACCCGGTTCTCCAGAATATGCTCCACGAACTGCAATCCCTGTAGGTCGGTTTTGTTGATCCTATCTAGTACTCCAAACACCAAACCAAGTGTGAGTTTATCGACCCTACACCGTTGAGAAAGTGACGACAGCTCCGATGCTAGTCCGTCGACCTTCATCACCTCCCTCGTCAGGGGTCCCGGTAACTTAATGGCCTCTCTCTCTTGTGCTAGAACAGCCAAGCAAAGTAACCCCGAATCCCTTGTCTCTTTTGTCAACCCGACAACCACAGCTTCCATAATTCCCGTTAGCACCTTGTCGTCCAATTTTGCTTTCGACGCCAACACAGTAGAGAGCATATAACATCCAATCCTGAGCTGCGGGACCTTCTTCAGTGAAAGGCCTTCATTCAATACTGGCAAAATTCTTAAAAGCACATCTTCCTCGTTGCGTCTCCGGACATCCTTTCTACCTGAGAGCGAGAGGTCGATTATCCCCGCAATGGCTTCCGTCATCAGCCCAGCCCAGAAGGATATCAACGTGTGGTAGTGGTACTGAAGCCTGCTGACTTTGATTACGAAGCTGTTGAACGCTGCACATAACGATGCATTGTTGGTCACGGCATAGACAATAGCATGTCTAGGGGGGCTAGAAAGAGCTTTTTTGTAGGGGAAAAGGAACTTCAGCGTCGGTGATGTGATAGCAGGCAGGATGGCGAGGAGCGTTGCGAATATTGGAACAGAATGATATGGGAGAAAGGTCATGATGACGAACGTAGTGTTGTATTCATGTACCCTAAACATAGCGAAGGTTAGCTGAGGGTGTCGGCCCTACGGAAGACTCCATGGCAGACGGCGGATGGAAGAAACGTCCTCCTCACGCCATGGGAAAAATATTGCATACCTGAATCGCCTTACCAGCCATTCAACAGCCTTGAGCCCTGGTTTCAACAGCAAGCGTGCACCAACCAACCCCAAAAACTCCTCAAGCACCACATCCAGCTCCTCATTCTCCCTACTCGTCATCTGGGTCCGCTCCTCATTCCTGCTCTGCTGGCTGAAGATACTTTTCCCGAACCTAACAAACCGCGGATCCAGCTGACATAATTCCTGGAATCCCTCCAAACATATCGCATATATCGTGTCGAAGTCTTGTGAGGCCGCCACGCGCGGTTCGAAGATCAGTGATTGAGAATGGGCTGCTTTTTGTGCTTTGAGGTTCAATGAATTGGTGGATCTGGAGGCGAGTTGTGACAGCTGCTCTGCCAGCGATGTCATGGCGGAAAAGTCAGATAGAAAACCGAGGGCAAAGGGGGCCTTCGTATTTCAGCTCTAGCACGTACACGTGCTTTTGGGGATGCCGTACAGTCGACATCGAATTTATTCCACACCACGGAGCTCCATCGTGGGAGAACACCATGGGCAATTTTTCCCGATCACATGACCTCTACTCTCCAAAGCATCTGTCTCGTTGCAGGTCTATACTATCACAGGGCCTTCCATCGTTTCACTAAACTAGCTCTGCGCTGAGCTCAGAGTAATGCCAATAATTGTGAAGTGCTTCACCACTTTATTGAATGTGGCCGAAGCCTATGTATATATGTATGCTCTGCTGAGCTTTTCCCCCACAAAAGTCAAGGCGGAAGAAAAGAAAAGAGACGAAGACCGAAAACCCGAGCATAACCACCACCGAAGAGACGACAGAATCTACCACCGTAAGACCATAAGCGCCGCGAAATACACCCCTAACCCGTCAGAAGCTAGGAAATCTTGCATTCGACATCTCGAATTCACGCCTTGACGGTGGCCAGAGCTCGCGGCCGCAATGGATCATTTTCGCACCTGCTGCTAGCGCGTCGGGCTGCACCATTGACCACCTTTGGTGGAATCTGGAGGTTCTGGTCTCGACCGTGCAGTGTGACTTCCGATGGAGGTGAAAGATCTGCTTCTATGGCAAAGGTACGTACAGATCAGCAAAAAAGCCAGAGCCATCTCAAAATACGAATGGGGACCTACTGCTCCGCTCTTGGTCCTCCCTCTCCTCGATTGCCGCCGCTTCTTTCCGCATGTTGCTGGCTTCGCTCGGATTCCGACTGTGCATGCGACTGTGCACACGACTTCCGAAAGGGCTTTCTACGCTCTGGGTGCTCGCCCTCCGCCTCGAGTCATTATCGACGAATTTCCACGCTGCTAGCATATCTTGGTGCGGCTTACTATACCCGCCGGGATATTTCGAGGGGATCTTCTCGCCCGGCTTGTAGTAGTCGACGTTGTTATTTGCATTGGAGGTGCTACGAGAGAAAACGCGACGCACGCGATCGCGGATTCGAGACCCTTTAGCCATGGCTATCGAAACCGGTATCGAGGCCGGGGGGGAGGTGCAGAGCAGTGGGGTGGAGCTGGGAAATCTATATAATAGAATAGCAAATACCCGGGCCAACACTCGGGGAATTCTGCCAGCGACGGGCGTCGTTAAGAGCAGCACTGACATGAGGAAGTGGCGTACGGGCAGCAGTAGTACCATGTACAAAGCATGCACTACATGTGCTAGTGGTACAATATTGTGCGTGTACATGCAGAATAAGAAACCCGTACCTGTCCGCACCCCGGCTCACAACGTAGCAGCTGCACCGGGCTCTGCTGCCCCCAGCGCCCCTATCGGTCCGGTATGACGGCGAATTCGCCCACCACGCCAAGGCCGGCTTGGGAAGAACTGTCGTTGCTCTCATCGGCCGGTCTGAGCTCGTCGAACGGGAAAATCTTATACGGGAAAACCCCCTCGCCCGATCCTACTGACTTCAGCCCATCGCCAGCGTTGAGCCGGATACGCGCGCTCGCTGGTCCCTATGCGGCAAGGCCGAACGAACGAACACCAAACGAATCGCCTGGTACCTTACGTCATGCATCTCCCACAGCGTTGCATTCCACACATCTCGCCCTCATTGGCCCTCATTCGCCCTCATTCCACCTCTCGTCTTCCAGAAACATTCCTGTCTAATCCTAGCTTGCCACCCAGCAGTCTTTGCCCTCATCATCACTCCTCGAGCCCCGTTGTGTGCTTGACGCTCTCATCGTCTTTCCTTCATCGGCAGCCGTCACCACCACCCTGTTTAGCTCTGGCTAACGCCAAATAGACATGCGTGGTTACAAGCACACAGGTAGTTGATCTGCGATGATCTGCGATCGTCTGCTAGGACCTGCAGGTGCTCGACGGCTCTTATTAAGGGTCGAATTCCTCTCGTTTGATCACCAAGACTGGCTTCTTGTATCCATTGTTTCAGATTGTACCTTTTTTCAGCTGTACAAACCAGGTCGCATTCCTCATGAGCCTCCTTTCGTGGCCCTGGGGCCCCCGTGATAGGCCTCTTGGCCTCGCGCTTTCGTGGAATGTTATCGCCATTGCCGTCCTCGTGTTCGGTGCATCTGCAACAGGCTCGGAGGGGTTGCTACACCATCCGGTCGCCATGCGCCCGTGGAAGCGCGAGAGCACAGCTTTACGCCCCTTGAAGATAACCAACATGTGCTCCGAAGTTATTCACCCCGCAATCTCTACGCAATCTGGGATTGGTCCGGGAACAGGTGGATTTATGCTCTCGCCCGGAGATAGCAAGGCTCTAAGTGTTAGCTCTGATTGGCAAGGGCGGGTCTGGGGAAGGACGAATTGCACTTTTGATGGCAACCGCGGCGTCGGTAGAAAGTGTGTGACAGGTGATTGTAACGGCGCGCTCGATTGCTTGGTTTCGGTAGGTCGAATTCCTCAGACGATGTCATGCATCCTACGGGTCTAGCCTTCTAGAACTACGTGCTCATGGAAAGCAGGGTGATACGCCAGTTACTCTCGCCGAGTTTACATTGGACTCGCCTACATCCCAAACCTACTACGACATCTCCCTTGTCGACGGCTACAACCTCGATTTGGCTATCGTCTTTTTGGACACTGGCAATAGCACTCTCGCAACAATTCCCCCGAATCTCACAAACCCATCCTGCGTTGCTTCAACCAGCGGCCTCGCAGCTGCCCCCTATAGTCCATACTCTAGCGGCTCATCGGCGTCAGTGCTAGGCACCAATGCGTCATTCCCTCTCCCCTTCGAGAACTCGGTCAGTCGGAAGGAAGTTTCCCGCTGGTGCCCGTGGGATCTACAGCTCCTACCGCCTTCGAAACCGGGCGATGGGGTGTATCCCTATCCGGACGATAACATACCTAGGCCGGTCTTTGAGCCGTGCTATTCGGCTTGTTCCAAATTCAACAAGCCAGCTGACTGCTGTACGGGAGAATATGACAGCCCAGCCAAGTGCAAGCCTGGAATGTACAGCCAGAACGTGAAGAGAGTGTGTCCGGATGCATACAGCTATGGTAAGTTTCCGGCTAAATTGGGGATTCACCCAATAGTGTTCCTCGATGATTCTTGGCTAAATGTGATATGATCTTGATCTTTGCAGCATTCGACGACCAGACCTCGACCTTCATTATACCTTCGGGTGGGGGGTTTGAGATCGTTTTCTGCCCTAGCGGCCGTTCTACCAACATACTCTCTACCGCGGCTGTCGCTCTCCACCAACTAGCCGAGGGGCACATTAATGTTACTGCTGCGATGGATAGTTCGCAGGGTCCTATTCTCACCAAGGGCGAAGGCGGGTTGGCAGGGAGATGCAGTGGCTGGTTGAGCTTAGTTATTGCTACTACTGCTACCTTTGTCTTGGAGCTTATTTGGAGGTGATTGCGCACGCCCGACATTGAACCTGGGGGGGTGTAGCGTTGGGCGTCTCTGTGGGCCCCTTTGGCACCTGGGTTTTCTTCTGCAAGGCGCGGTGCGCCTTTAAGGTGACATTACATTGGAGTTGGTGGCTCTTCTGTTTTTGAGTCGGGCAATACATTGGGCAATCCATCAGTGCCGAATTATCCTTTCCTTGCCTCTCCCAACCAATGCAAAATATACCTAGAGAAGGCTGCCGGAGCTCGGCCCCCCCCCTTTGGTAGATTCAGCGGATTAGGAAGCTGGTTACGGTGTACATACAGCTACAGTTTTGCGTAAACCTATAGATAAGGAATTGGCAATACGCACCCCCCGCCGCCGACTTACAAGCTGATTACTCTCTCTCTCTCTCTCTCTCTTTCTTTTTTTTCCTTTTTTTCTTTTTTTCTTCCTTTTTTTATTTCATTTTTTCCCCGTCTGCTATTTTCAACCACACAGGACGCTAACCTTAACAATTACTACTGCTAACCACTAAGGCCCCATCAAAGTGCAAAAATACCCAATTTACCCAATTCCACACCCTTCCTTCCCCTTATCAACCAGGGATATCTCCCTTAGTAATGAATTTTTTTTTGGTTTTTTTTTTTTGCGGGTGGGAAGGAAGGAGGGGAGAGGGGGGGGGGTGAGATGGGATACGAGGTTTTGGCTGTTGAGGTTATTTTTAGGGAGGGGGTTCGTATACCTGGTTTATTTGTTTGGTTGGGTTGGTCGGTGTTGTAGTGAATGTATGTATGGATGTATGTGTGTGTATGTGTGTATGTACATGTATTGGAATCTGACACCCCTCTGCTCAATCATGCACGCACCACCCCCCACGTCTTGGTCCCGCCCGTTGCTGTTGATATATATATATCTCTTATGAATTTTTTGTTTTTTTTTTGTTTTTCTTTAGCCGGAGGAGGGGGAGGGCCTTAGTCTTTCCTAGCGATCCAGTGAATGACGCGGTAGCGATTCTGCAGCAAGCTATGCGGGTCCTGGATATACGGCGATTCGCTCATGGTGGGTGGGGAGGCGAAGGAGAAGCCCGAGGCGGTGATGAGGGAGAGGATTTCGGTCTGCGTGAGCTCGACTGTGCCGGTGGAGGCGATGCCGAGGTTTTGGTTGTTGTGGGTTTCGCTGGGGGTTGCTGTTGGGATGGGACCCGAGTCCTCAAAGTGCCAGAGGAGGGGCCCGAGGTTGATCCAGATGCCGCCGGATTTGAGACAGTGGTGGATTGTTTCAATGTATTTGAGGATGTTGGGTGCGGTGTCGATGAAGAAGACTGTTGCTACTGCGTCGTAAGTCCCCGCATGCTCCTTGTCGTTGTATATTACAGTAAAGTCCCCCGTTGCCATTCCCATTCGCTGAAACGCGTGTATTTCCTGTCCCTCTGACGCTTCCTGTAGCACTGTGCCCGGGTGTACATCGGGGATCATGACGCACTGCATTTGGTTCTTGCGAGAGATGTGGTTGGAGAAGCTGAAGGCCCAGGGGTAGAGAGGGAGTTTCTCCCCCCCCGTGGTGTGGTTGAGAATGAAGCTGCTTGCGAGAAGCTGGTGGTAGGATATCTCGTTGCCCTCGGCGGTGTAGCCTGCGCGGCAAACCTCGAAGACGAGTCGGCCCAGGCCAGCGCCGGGGATGAGGACTTTGATAGCGCCTTTGTTGGTGTGGTGGGAAAACCGCGAGGAGAGCGCGGCGAGGACGGGGTCATAGCATGCCTGACGCTCGGCAGCACCCTCAGCACTCCAGTCACGATAGAGTTGCCGGATTGTCGTGCGAGCTTTATCTATATCCTGTGGCGTTGCAGCGCCGCGCCAGTCAAGACGGTGCTTTTGGCCATCAGGGGTAGGTCCTGGCGGATGCTCAGCGAGCCCAACGGCGGAGAGGCTCTGAAGGAAGATTCCATGGGCGATGTCAGCGTTCTTGTCAACAGCGTCGTCGACCTGGTTAAGGGTTTCGAGGTAGGAGATTGGAGGTTGGGCGAGCCGTTGCCAATGGGCAGTCGGGAGAGCGTAGAAGTTTTGACGGCGTCGGTGGGTTACATTGTAGTGAGCGGCTTTGCGGTATTGACTTTTGAATTCAAGGTGGTGAGCTGGTGATTAAAGGTGGGGAGGAAATTTATGTTTTAGAGGAAGAAAAGTAGCCAAAGAAATGTATATTACAAGACCAAAGAGGAGATTGATAGAGATTGATAGACCGCTAGCTATGAGAATTTCCAACATATATATATATATTCACAAGAGAACTTTGGATCTGCAGATACATGCCATCAACGATTAATCCCGTCGAAGGCACGAAAGGCAGCCCCTAGACAAATAGCAGTCTAAAGAGCCTAATGCGATCTATAGGATAACGAGTTGCAAATACTCAGCAACTAGAGAAAGCACGTTTCATCCAAGTGCTAAAGTCGTCGAAGATCTAAAGGCAGCGAACTTTTAATACGGGGTATAGAAGTTTGAAATAATGCCCTTAATAGATAAGAGTAGAAAAGCACAAGAAGAGGATAAATACGCAGGGTATCGTCGAGCTCTTTACAATTCAACGACCAGACCAACCACCACAACATGCCTCCACAACACCAAAAACACCACAGCCCCAAAATGCAACCAATGAAAAAAAATAAAAGGATGTTCAACCCACTAAAAACTATCCACCGCAGCAAACAACACCCGTTTCTCCTCTGGATCCGCAAATGGGTCAAAATCGCCGCCCCAACGCTGGTCTTCTCCCGCCGCATCCGTCATCTCTTCTCTCTCTCTCACACACTCTGCCTCCGGAACCCCACCCCTTGAGCGAGATGCAAAGAAGGCTGGTTAGGCAGGTAAGGCTGGAGTTCGGGGCGTTGCGGTATGTAGATCCGAAGTGTGTTGGCGATGAGATGGTATTTTTAATATCCCAGACTAGGATAGCATCGGCTTTTTTTTTTCTTTAGATGCTAGTTAGGGCGCGGAGTGGGAGGGGTGCCTTGTACGTATTTTTTCTACATACCACTAAGGATTTGGGGTCTGTTCAGACTCTGTTTTTTTGGACTGATTGACTGACTGACTGGCTGAATAGGGAATTAATAGTGTTGTGGAGAGCGTCGGTCTTTCTGTTGTTGAGTCAAGGGCGGGGACGGGTCGCTGCCCTAGGCCCTACAATATATGCCGATTTGCCCATGAACTTCTACCCAACATCGATATCCTCCAACGCCAACACCGCAACAACAATGGCCGAACAAACACCACCTGAACCTACACCAACAGCCACCCATACCCTTAGCTTCCCCCTCCCTCACTCCACCACAAACCTCCACATCCACCTAACGCCCCTCGCACACACGCTCCTCCTCTTTCTCACTACCACCACACCTAGCAGCTCCCTCCCTCCACCCCTCGGCTCGTTCATCTACGCCATTCCCTCCGTAAGACCCCGCCGCCTAACCCCCACCCCCCACCCAACGCGCTGTACTAACACGAGTCCACAGCGCACAAACGAAGACATGCCCTTAACAACCCCACTATACCTCCGCGAAGGCACGGTCGAGTTTGCAACGCGGATGGCGAAGGTGCTTTGTAAGCGGGCGGGCAAGCCGGTGTACGTAGGGTGGAGCGGGGAGATGAGTGGGGTGGCGGGGACGGTGGAGGAGGAGGTGCAGGGGTGGAGGGAGGTGGTGGACGTGGTGATGGGGATTGTGGGGAAGCAAGGGGAGAACCGCCCGAATACATGAACTACGCCGAAACACACTCCTATATACTCCCTGGTCTCAGTCCACACCGCCGCTAAATCCCATAGGCCATCCAGCCCCAACAAATTCCCCTACAGCCATTCCCACCACCACAACAACCAAAGAAAAAACCCCATTCCAGCAGCAACCAACACAACCAGCTCCACCCGAGCACGGTGGGCGGAGCCATCCCACATACCAACATCATGCTCTACACACGGCATATGTACATATATATATTCATACAAAGTCCCACTCACCACTTTCTCTCTCGGAGTGAGTAGTTGTTTAGGCGTCGAATTACTTACCACCGGGGGTGAAGTCTGATAAATCCGCACCCCAAGAGAAAAATAAAAGATTTAACTAGACAACTTCCAGCCAGGCACAACCCCTCCCCCCCTCCAAAGGAAAAAAAAAAAAAAAGAAAAGAAAAAAAGCCACTCAAAAACCAGGGACTTTTTTTCTTCCATGTATATAATATACTTTACTAAGTTCCGTAAAACCTCCAAATACCAAATACCAAACACAAAAAACGATAAAAAAAAAATAGACTCTCCATATCTCCCCCCCTTCCCCCCCCCCCCCAAAAAAAAAAAATAGTTGTCAATGAGAGCGAGAGAGGGGGTTTCAATGTAGCCGATAACAACGAGACCAAACCATTTTTTATTTTATTTTAATTTTTTTTTTGGGGGGCATGAGAAAGTGAATGAGTGAATCAAGGAAAGGAAAAGAAAAAAAAAAAAACTTTTTTTTGCCACCCCGCGCCTACTAAAAGGGATGGATGGATGGATGGATAGGTAGACATGTTCTGTTAAAGAAAAGGAAAGGGGGGGGGAGAATAAAAAATAAAAATTGGGCTATTTTCCCCGGATGCATTTGAAAAACCAGAAATGCACATCAGCCTTATACACCCAAACCCTCCAAAACTAATACCACCACCACATCACCACCTAATATTCATTTTCTCCGCCTTCTGCTCCAATGTCTGCACCGACACCTCCGGAACACGCACATTCTCCTTCTTCGCCAATGGGCTTCCGTTCAAACTCAAGCGATCTACTTCCTCGCTTGGAATCCGCTGGTGCTGATGTGGGCGGAACGGCATAGGTGTGTTGGGGCGGGTTGAGAGGAACTATTGCGTATCCAGTCAGACATAGCAGTAGTAACGATACGGCGGAAAATGGGGTGAGCGTACAGAAGAAGCAGCAGACAACAACGCAATCAAGCTCGCTTGCACAACGTCTTCATGGATCCCTACACCCCATACCTTCTCTTTCGACCCCGCAGCTGTACACTCTATAAACGTCGCAGCCTTTACATCTCGGCCACCGCCAATCGCATGCTCCTTGTAGTCCGCAACATCTAGGTCCACTCCCACGGTCCTTAGCGCATTCGCGAGCGACGAGATAGCCCCGTTACCCTCGCCTTGAATATTGTGCTCATTACCGTCGATTGCAATAATACCCGAGAAACGGCGCTTGAGGGACAGTGTATTAGTACTAGTGGGGCCGGGGAGAATGGTTGGTTCAACGCCCGTGTGTGTCGTGCTTGCGGAGCGGTCCACCGTGATATTGTAGTCGACGAGCGTAAAGCGTGGGTTCGCCTTTAGATGATACTCTTCCTCAAACAGGGCCTGTATCTCGCGCGGGAGGAGCTCGTGACCGAGGAAGTCAGCTTTCTTCTGGACAACGCGCGAGAAAGCAATTTGTAAGCCGCGCGGTAGGTCGAGTTCCAGACTGCGAAGGATGATCCATGCGACGCCGCCTTTGCCACTTTGGGAGTTGACGCGGATGATGGCCTCATAGGTGCGGCCAATGTCTGCGGGATCGAGAGGGAGGTAGGGGAGCTCCCAGGGGTCCTCGGGGGAGGCGCCCCTCTTGACACGGGTTTCGAAGCCCTTCTTGATAGCGTCTTGGTGGGAGCCACTGAAAGCACAGACGACGAGTTGGCCGCCGTAAGGGGCGCGGGGGTGCACAGGGATCTTGTTGCAATCTTCAACGACGTTGATAACGGATTTGAGGTCAGAGAAGTCGATGTTTGGGTGGATTCCTTGGGAATAGAGGTTTAGAGCTAGAGTGACGAGGTCAACGTTCCCCGTTCTCTCGCCATTGCCAAACAGACAGCCCTCCACTCGGTCTGCACCAGCCATTTGCGCAAGCTCTGCTGCCGCCGTTGCGCATCCCCGGTCGTTATGCGGATGAAGGGATACGCAGATCTTCTCCCTCTCCGTGATGTGTCTGCAGAAATATTCAACCTGATCTGCATAGACATTCGGCGTCGCCACCTCAACCGTTGCTGGCAAATTGAAAATAATGGGATTATCCTCCGTTGGTTCCCACGCCGCCTTCACAGCCTCGCAGATCCGAATCACAAAATCAGGATCTGTATCCGAGAAGGTCTCTGGACTAAACTCGTATGCCCATTGTGTGTCTTTCTGTGCCGGATCATCCTTTGTTATCGATCGAGCGTACTTTGTACATCCTACCGCCAACTTCACGCTCTCGTCCTGCGTAAACCCAAACACGATCCGCCGGAAGCATTCGCTGGTGGCAAGGTAGAGATGTAGAATGGCTTTTTTCGTGCCCCCAAGGGACTCGACTGTTCGCCGAATAAAGTCCTCGCGACACGGCGACAGTACTTGCAGCCAGACGTCGTCAGGCACTGCCCCGGGCGTCTCAACCAAACGGCGCGTAAAGTCAAAGTCCGTCTGCGAGGCCGAAGGGAAGGAGACTTCGATTTCCTTGTAGCCCAGATCGACTAGCATCTTGAAATACCGCCATTTCTGGTCTCCGTCCTAAGCAGCCACGGAATTGTCAGTTTACACCCATGCCCATTCAATCATGACTCAGAACAGCGAGCACAACGAAATCGCCATACCATCGGATCCACCAGACTCTGGTTCCCGTCTCTCAGATCAGTCGACAGCCACCTGGGGGCCTTGTCCAGCGTCCTCGACGGCCATTGGCGGTCCGGGATGTCCAGTGGCTTGAACTTCCGGTACTTCTTGGAGGGGTCTTTAAGCCTAGATGCGCGGGGATACTTTTAGCAGACTATAGTTTTATACATTCACCCTGGGTGTTTAGTAGTGCGTCTTCTGTGCGGTAAGTGGTAGTAATAGCATACATTGGCATGGTGGCAGAGTGGCAGAGCGGCGGCTGGAGATCAGACTGCGGGAGTGCTCGCGAACGCTGCCAAAGAAATAGGTTTTTTTTCTTTTTTTTCTTTTTTTTTCTGGTGTTCCAGTTCCTGGATGCGGGTTTGACAACTTTCGCGGGGTTGTACCAAGTACTTTTTCGTCGTAAGCCGCTTCCGCTTCACCACTGCTCTGTCTTCTGTGCTGAGCTCCGTATAGAGCAGATGAGTTGTGCGTCGTCTGTCATCTGTTGCACGTACATGTAGATTGGCATACTTATACTTGCAAGTACAGTCAGTACAAGTCCAGAGTACTCCTCCGCACAATACCGCGCGCAACGTACGCACCCGCTGTACCGCCGCTAGCCGGGGCTGGCAGATCTGTACAATATTGTACGGTACATGTACCTCTAACGGTACCGATACTCACTCCGTCCCTCTTCTTGACAAACCGTCGAATTGGCTCTCTCTCCCGCTCGAGCGGATGCCCGAGTCATACGCTCATGCGAAGAACCTGCGTCCCGGAAGAGATTTCAAAACAGCGCCCTGTAACGCAAGCCGAGTGAGCGAAAATGCATGCTGTTTATTATCCCGCGCGTTGCTGTTGCTTGGCTCCGGTGCTCCAACCGTCCATCAATCGAAACGGGCCATCAATTATCAAGTATGCTAATACGTTTCACCCTTCCTCCACCCTCCGTCTAACCCTACATTGAATACATGCATGCGTGCAACCGGGAAAATATTCGACTATACAATAATATATACTGATTATAGTTTACTCCACCCCTTCACCTCCCGACTGTTCGGCGGCACAGTTGGAGGTTTAACCCCCTCCAAGCGTATGACGCCCTGGAAGCGGCAGTCAGTCAATCAATCATCACAGCCCAGGTCGAAGATGGCGCACGACAGAACTCACCTCCTGAAAACACGTTGCAACCAGCTTCCCCCCCCTCGTCCAGATCTTCTGCATCACAACACCCCTCCCATCCCCAGCCCACGGACTCTCCGCCTCCGTCAAGAGCCACTCGTCAGCCCTGAAACCCCGCGGACTGTGGAAGTAGATTGTATGGTCTAGCGACACTATCATGCCAACCGCCGGTCGGTTCTGCGCTGCCCCCACTGGCGACAAAGGTAATGGTGTCGTTGTAGCACCTCTATACTCCCTGGGCACACTGTTAGCCTTCTCCGACACTGCTCTGTGCCTGGCGAGCCCATGAACGCGTGCAACGGTGCCGATAAAGAAGCTGTCAGACATGTAAGCCAGGGCGTTCAGGTGCGCCTGGTGGCTACCTTCGGAGGAGATTTTACCGCTGGCGCGGATCCATTGGCGGGTTTTTCTGGTGGATATGTCTGTGGCATTTCCTGCATTACCTTGGTTAGGATACAACCTGCCTTCAAGACGATCAAGAGAACTTACCGTTTATAATACCCAGCGTCCAGCTCTCCACGCCCAACCCCTCTTTGTCGCCCTCCTCATCGTCCTCCCACGGCCCTTCTAGTCCCCCTGGCATCACCGCCTCATGCTTTACTACCTGCTCCCCACCCGCCCCATCCCTCATGAAACTCATCGTCACCGTAAAGATTGGCTGTCCCTTCTGCCTCGCCTGGACCGTTCTCGTTGCGTAGCTCCGCCCATCCCTCACGCGCTCGACATGATACACAATCGGTATCTCAACGTTCCCGGCTAGAACGAAGTAGCAGTGCAAGCTGTGTATGGAGAAGCTGGGGTGCACGGTAAGTTGTGCAGCGCTGAGGCACTGCGCTATAACCGCGCCGCCATAGATGCCCCTAGCGCCAACAGGGTGCCAAAGCGGGCGCGTGTTTGTGTAGATATCCTGTTGCCCCGGATTAGCAGAGGAAACGCACAGAAAAAACTCTATTTGGACGGCCGCTCACAGGCCCAATATCGGCCAGCGGCGTCAGCTCCAGCGCATTTTCAACAGTCGACCTCTCTGGGTCTACTGGTGGCGGTTCGACTATTGTCGAGCCTGTCATAACTCGGCTTTTTTTTTTTTTGACGAAACCCCCCCTCCCGTGAATTCTAGTGAAAATGTTGGAGACGAGAGAATTGACAATAAGACCTATTGATTACTTTCCGGGGGTCCTGAAATATGTATGAGAACGAATAATTGGGGGGGAGGGGGGGAAGGGGTTATAGTAAGCAAGTGAAGTTGCCGAGGTAAAATAAATTACACACACCACAAAGGTTGTGTTGTTCAAAAAGCTACTGGAACAGCTTCTGCTTACACCCTCGGTGTGTGTGTGTTCGCCTTTAGGGCAAACAAGTGCGCTGGACTCTCTCAAAATAGATAGTTTTAGTTTTCCATGTGATAGTTGTATTGTATATAAAAGTATGTACAGCTTAAAAAAAAAAAAAAAAAAAAGGGATTACAACGTCAAACGGGACGAAGTAATCCCCCATACACTCCGTCTCCTCAGCTTTAAACATACAGGTTTTTCGACCCAAAACCACACAGCCTGAAAATATACCCGACCTTACAGTCCCGCCCTCCGAACCTCGATCCTAGAAAACTACCCTTGAATCCCTTCCTATACGACAGAAGCCCTTACAGTAACATCAACAACGCCATAGCAATAATCCAAGGTGGGAACGCCAAAAAAAAGCACGCCAGGAAAGTTTCTTTTTTCAGCTGTAATTCTCTCAGATGGGACCCCATGTCTCTGTTTGCACACGACCGATCCTTGGGATCAGATCGATCTCAGGACGTGCCTGCCCTGCTTCTATTTCTTGCCGTCTCATGTCCCTACTCGGTGGCCGCCCACGCCTAGGGCTAGACGGCGGATTCCCGGGGCTTGGCGATAGGTGCCCCGACGAATTCTGGTGAGAGTCTGATGGTAGACGGCAGCCCGACGGAATTAGGTGCTGGTCTGCTGACGTTCTAGAACCCGATCTAGAGCGACCTGCATAGGTGCTCCGGGGCCTGGCAAGATATCCTTCCTCCTCCTCGTCGGCTCTATAGTCGGGGATGTCGATGCGGAAGGTACTCAGATTAGTGCCGGAACTCGGTGGCTTGTCAGAGTCGCTTTTCAGAAGTAGGCGCAACAGTTGTTGACGCGTCAGCTCATCTTCTGGGAGTAATGACGAATCTTCATGCCACGTATTTGGATCGCGCAAGCGGGCCTCTCGTTTGCGTATGGCATCGATACTACGCGCAGCACCAATGGTGGCTGCGCTATACACAACCGTAGAAGTAACTGCTAGAGTCACGGCCGATATCGATACGCTGTTCCATACCGCTTCATTCACCACAAGGTTGTATCCGACATTAACAAGACCGAGGGAGCTAGCGATAAGACATGGTCTGAACAACAGAGTCAGCGCGCGGACAAGCCAACGAACAAAGCCACCCTGTAGTAGGGTACTCACATGAACACCACGTCTAGCTGGAATGATATATTCCGACGCCTCCAGCACAACAGACACGTTATTATGAATCCCAGCACCAGCATACACACCGAGAAGGCGGTTAATAAATTCGTGTTGAACTTGACCTTCGACTGGTCACTCCAGGCAGATGGGAAAACGATAAATCTGTTTGGAAAGCAAAAGTGGTTAGTTTTAGCAATGTCGTTTTTGCGTGGGTTTTAAAATCGCGTGCGACGAGAAGGTTGGAACGAACCCAAGAAATATGAGGCATGCCGCTGTAGTGGCAGCAGCTCTCCAATACCACCGGATTTGATCTCTCTGGATGTATAAATTCACCATGGTATGCCTCAGTCCTCTTGACCGAATGTAACTTGGAGCCATTCTGCGCGGCGACCGATCACCACTTTGCGTGAGATCGACACCCTAAATCCGACCGTTACTGCTGGAGGAGTTTGGAAGAGTTTTGAATACGAGTTCCCGCATCCAAGTTGTCATGTAGAGCTCTCGTATCACCAGGCCAAGGAGAAAACCATTCAATAACAAATAAAAAAGCGATAAAAATGTAGATTTCGTCCAGACAAAGGCTCAATAGCGATTCCTCAAGTTGAAAGATCCAAGCGATGGTGTGTTGCTTCATGCGAGGGGTTGGGGGAGATCAGAGACCAGACAAGACAGATACTTAGGTTCTCTTGGGAAGAACGAGGCAGTGGCAGGCGGGGGCTGTGTGTCACAAAACTCGCAGCAGCTGGAGAGAGAAACAGCTGCGAGGGCAACAAGCACAGCCACGGGAAGAAGCAGAACAAAAGAGAGCCCCGCGCGCAGCAGCAGCAGCAGCAGCAGCGAATGACAAGCAAGCTACCAGGGGAGGAGGATCATCCGGCGAAATAACGAAAATTTACCAGGAACGAAGGTAATAGTAATAATAATAATAATAATAATAATAATAATAATAATAATACCGCCACCCCACGGTTTTTTTTTTTTTTTTTTTTTTTTTGCTACTTTGTTGATGATCCTCCAGCTACAAAAAAGCGCAATAGGGATGGATATTGATGATGGTGATGACGATGGTGATGATGATGATGACGATGATGATGATGAGGGGATGAGGATGATTTGAGGAGTGATGAGAATGATGATGACATCTTTTTCCCGCCAGCTCAGCCAGTTTAGTTCTACCGACCTACAAAACTTATACCTTTCAACATCATCACCACATTATTACCGCCCAGGCATCGACTTTGCTCCTCTTCTGTACGTTATGCCGATACACATTACATAGATAAATACATACATATATATATATATATATACATACAGACACAACACCACAACATTTCCAGCCCCCTTCTCTCCGCCCTCTTTTTTTTTTATTCTCGTTTCCAACAAGACAAAAAACCCCCACTAATCCAACAACTGCGATTATTATTACTACTACTACTACTATAGCTCCAAGCTGGAAAAAAATGTGTAAAATTGAAAAATAAAGGGAAAGGAAATAAAAATAAAAATAAAGAGAAACAAACTACCTCCCCCCCTCTCGTGCAAACGCTGTACCGTACAAGTCCACACACAGCCACTTACCGGCTTACGTACATACATACGGACATACATTACATACATTACATTACATTACATTACATTACATACACACATACACACATACACACATACACACATACACACATACACACATACACACATACACACATACACACATACACACATACAATATATAGATATACGTATATATATATATATATATATCACCACGCCCCAAACCCGACCCAAGCCAAACCAAACCCGACCCGACCCAGCCCAACCCAACCCAACTCAACTCAACCCAACTCAACCCAACCCAACTCAAACTCAACTCAACTCAACCCAACCCAACCCAACCCAACCCAATACTCAGTACCATCAATCATCAATCAATCATCAACCACCACCCAACCCCCAAGCAAGCACTTTCAAGCACCTCTTCACCACCTCACCTGCTACATACATATACACACCCTTTCCCCCCATCTCTCCCCTCTCCTCATCATCATCATCATCATCATTTCATCATTCCTCCAACCACGGCCCCCAAACAACCACGAACAAGAAACCACGCAACGTATTTATTCGGCACAGCCAAGCCGAGCAGCAAGGCTAGAAACTAAGCCCCCACTTTTTCTTGCGACAAAAGGCCCCCCCCCGCCGATTTGACGCGCGCAAGAAAGGAAAAAAATAAAATAAAATAAAAAATTAAATTAAATTAAATTAATTTTATTTTTTGGTTTTTAATATTTCAAACTCACATTTTTTTTTTAGTTTATTTATTTATTATTTCAAATTTTTTTTTTCCCCCGGTTAATAAGTTTTCTGGGGTTTTTTCCCGTTCTCGTGGAAACAAATTAAATTATTCTTTGTGTGCCTTTTTCTTTTTTTTTTTTTTTTTTTTTTCCTTGGCGAATTAATTCTCTCCTTCATTCTAATTTTTTTATTTTTTATTCTTTATTTTTGTTAAATAAAAAAATAAAAATAAAATAAAACATCCAATCCCCAACCACACCCAGACCAGACCAGAACCAAACACGTTGGGTCGGGAGGAAAACACCGTTGGGAATTTTTCTTTTTTTTTTTCCGTATGAAGCCACATAGTTATCGTCACCATGACCACCAGCAGTTTCCCAACGCGCGCGCGCGCACCTAGCTAGCTAGCCAGGTAGCCACAAACCCGTTTTACGAGGCACATACATACAGTACACACACAATATATAAATAGACCTACCCACACGAACCGGACAGGACAGGACTTGCGTTGGGGTTGGGGTTGGGGTTGGGGTTGGGGTGGGTGGGGGCTGAGGGGTTTGCGGGGCTTGGGCTGAGGAATTGGGCTGAGGACTGGGTTGGGCTGGGCTGGGCTGGGCTGAGGGGAGCGGGCGGGCTTGGCGGAGTGGTGGGGGGGGACGCGGGTTTGTTTGTGTATATAACGACTTTTCTGCACGGGTGGAGGCACTTTTACGGGGAAGTAGGAGAAGAAATAGAAGGAGAAGAAATAGAAATAGAAGAAGAAGAAGAAGAAGAAGAAGATGTTGGTGTATGTATGTATGTATGTATGTATGTATATATATACACACCATTGATATAAAAAAAAAACCCCCCAAAAAAATATCATAATATGCAGGAAAAAAAAAAAAAAAAAAAAAAAAAAAAAAAAAAAAGGAGAGATTACTAGCCTACCGTTACGCAATTTTTTTTTCTTCCCCCTCTCCCCTCTCCCCCCCCCAACCATGCATTACAAACATTGCAAACATTACAAACATTACAAACATTAAATAAAAAAAATAAAAAATAAAAAAACGTGGCCTTTTTCTTTTAAATTTTTATTTTATTTTTTATATATATATATATATATATATATATATTTTTTTTTTAAATATTTTTTTGCAAGAAAGAGAAGGAAGGGAGGAGAATAAAAATAAAAAAAAATGGGTTTTTTTTTTTTTTTTTTTTTTTTTTTTGGAATATGGATGGGTGGATGGATGGATGGATGGATGGATGGATGAATGAATGGATGGATGAATGGGTGGATGGATAAATAGGTGGATGAATGGGTGGATGGATAGATAGATGATGGATGGATGGATGGATGCTGTATGTATCTTGTTTTTTTTTTTTAAAAATAAAATAAATGGAGCACTCAAGACGGCAGGAAATATTCATGGGAAAAAAAAATATAAAGAGTTAAAAAAAAAAAAAAACCAATTGATATAATCGCCAATTTTACCCCTCCATCTCCCATCTTCCCCCCCTCCTCCTCCCCTCCTAGTTAACAAAGAAGGGGAATTTTTAAAAAAAAAAAAAAAAATTTGCCCCATATCACACACTTCCTCAGTGAATCTCCCTCTCTCTATCTATCTCGCCATCTCGCTACCACCGCTCACAAAGCATTGAATAAAATGGACATAAACCCCCCCCCCCCCCCCAGAGACTCTCTACTGCACCCAAACCGGGGCCTTGACCAGAATCGATCTCCCTCGCACCTCAACTGCCATGAACCCTGCGACCCTAACTTTCTGTACATCCGCACCAGACGAGCTGCCCGGTGGCCACTGCTGCTGCTGTTGCTGCTGCGTGAGCGAAACCTGTGACCCACCCGACTGTTTCATTTGCGAGTGTAGGTTTTCGGGTTGAGGAGGCGGCTGCGCTACGGGCCTCTTGTGGTTATTATTAGTCATTAAACCGAACATCTTCTTCTTGGGAGCCTGGTTGGCTGTATCTCTAGCTTCCGGATCACGTTCCGATAGTGATGACGATGGCTGGTCCTTTGTAGGCGCGTTTTCTGTCTGGGTTTCAGCACTGCCGAGAGAAGCTTGGTCTCCTTCAGCATGCTCGATCCCAGCACCGGGATTGGTAAGCGGAGGTAGCGTGGTCTCTATCTTCATATAGTCCGAATTCACCGGCGTACCAGGGTAGAAGTATTCGACAAATACGTCTCTACTTTCTAGCGGCAAATTCGCTGCAATGCCAACAGAGAGCTCGATGATTCCCCTGACGCCACCATCCAAACCGGGAGGTGGCGGGTCTTTGAGATGCATCGAAAGACTTGCTATCAGCTTCTCAGTCAGGTTGTCCGTCAACCGTTGACGACATTCGGCGGCCCTTGGCCCATCGAGTGATTCTCGAAGCGCGTCAAGGGTGGTAAGGCGCCAATTGGAGACCTTGGCCAGTAGTGCATCATCCTCTTCGTTAGTCTGCAAGGGTGGAGCCAACCTGCGGATGTTTTTCTCAATAATCTTCAGTTGAGAACTTAGTCCAGGGTCCAGACACGGATGGAAGTGACGTTCCAGAATCTCGTCCACGATCCAACACGAAATCCACGCCCTACCAACAACGGTCATCTCCTTTGTGACTTTAGTGTGTGCGTCTTGGTTGACAACGGGTTGAAGCCAAGTAGGGACCGCCTTCCAGTCTTTGCGGATATTAAACGCTAGGTTGTTGATCGCACCGTCCAAGCGATTGAAACGCTGTGCATACTCGTTGTCGTCTAGGGACGTTCGAGATTGGGCGAGACGTTGGTGGGCTAGAGTATCCTGAAGCTGTTCGACTTGCGCAATGCGGTCGAAATATAGCGTTTTCACTTTTTTGTATTTTTGTTCTATAGCAGAAATTATTATTGTGACTTCGCTGATGGGGGAAAATTTGATTATAGGTTTCCTTACGGATTGTTTCGTGCTCCTGTAATAAGCGGGTAAGGTCTAGCTGATCATCACCTCCCTGTCTTGTGAGAGGTGGTGTGTTTCGACCCATATCACCCACATTTTGCTGCCCTGGATGCTGCTGTTGTGGTGGTCCACCTCTGTAGTTCTGGGCATGTTGGTGCTGTCCATGTTGGACAGGTGCGGACTGAGAACTTGCAAATTGAGCGGGGTTCTGGGGGGGGGGTGGACCTTGGCCTTGGGAATTATAGGCTGACACGGAAGAACCCTCCCGTGTAAGACCGCCTTGGGGTTTTTGATTACTCATTTCTAGGGATTGTCGAGATGGCGGTGGTACTTGTTGAGGAGGTGGCATGCTACTTCCCTGAGTGACAGGGACAGGGGGACCACCTTGGGGGAGTGGAGATGGGTGAGATGGAGTCTGAGGGTCGTATCCTTGATATTGATGCTGGTGAGAGGGAGGAGGTGGTGGTGGTGGAGGGGGGTAATGCTGCTGCTCTTGCTGGTTCGGGTGCGGATGTGGATAGGCCCCTTGTCCACCGTGATCGAATTGATGGGGGCCTTGAGAGGAGTTAGAGCTTGAATTGCCGGTCGTAGGATGATAGGCTTGGTACTGTAGGGGCTGTTGGTAGTCTTGGTAGTCTTGGTAGTCTGGCGGCAGGTGATCTTGTGAATACTGGGGCTGGTGAAAGCTCCCTTGTCGTTGGGGTTGCTGTTGTTGCTGTTGTTGCGGCGGCGGCGGTGGTGAAAACTCCTGCTGAGTCTGCTGCTGGTGTTGAAAAGGATCTGTATTTACTCGTTGAACCGGGACTCGTATGGCCTGATCTTTTAGCGGCGGCTGCAAAGTGACAGGCCGAACTCGTTCGGCGGATACAAGATAGGGATCCAGGCCGTTGTCTTCTTCCTCCTCGCTTGAGGGAGGTAGGTGAGGGGCGGAACCGTCAGCGGAGCGGAAGTTGCTGTGTTGCTGCTGCGAGTCGGATGCAACGCTCTGCTCAGGATAACTCGGGGATGAGGCCTGGTTCTTGTGCCGTCGTCGTGAGATCTTGCGACCGAGCCCACCTGGATTGTGCAGGTCGGTCTGTGAATTCGAGGCTGCCGATGATGACTGGGTTGGGTGGGGAGCCTCTCGGTGGCCAAATCCAAACAGCCTTTTGATACCCCGTGGGGCGCGTTGGCTCGTGTGTGGGCTCTCGGTCGTGGTGGTGACACTGTACGATGGCCGTCGGCCGTGGTCGACTCCTCCCGTTTCAGCCGCAACCCGTCCACCGGCCTCGCCAACGAGATGGACAGTCTGTCCTGTAGGTATGCCCGCAGCGCTGTGCCTTTTGCTGGCAGTCCTCGCCGGCGCGGGGTCAATGATGTAGGCCCCGCCCCCTGGGGATGTCTCTTCGTCCTCCTGCTGTTGCTGCGGCGAGAACCGTTCTCGCGCCCCTTCGTTGGGCTCTTGCTGTGCAGAGTTAGAGTACCCTGGCGGAAGGGCTGGGGACGGCAGTGGGGACACGGGGGATCGCTGGGTCGCCGGCTGCTGCTCTGGCCCACCGAGTTGAAAAATTTGGTTGAGGAGGTTGGGTTCCTGACGGTTGTGGCCCTGATTGACAGTCTTATGGGATTTGGGCATTGATGTAGGCTGCTGCTGGGTTGGTGTGCGAAGCGTGCGCTCGGTGTCGCGACGAATCTCACGTTTCCTCTCGAAATAGTGTGGGGTCTGTAAGAGAGGGAGGCTACTCCTGCGTCTTGCGAACTAATTTGAGCAGGGGAAATACGGAATCACGCATTCGGAGATGAAATGAATGGTCGATGATCATCGGGCGGTGCTGGCGGAAGCGGCGGAGAAATGGTTCATTTGAAAGGGGTCAACAGTTACAGCGCCAGACTCATGGCGAAAGAGACAACCTCCACAACCTCCACCACCTCCACTACCTCCACTACCACATGGAACTCGATGCTCCTTTGGTCGTGCAGCTGCTTAGCCGGTGCACGCCCCACACCCGCGGAAACGAATTGCGCTCACCAGTTCATCAGTCAGTTCGTTTTTCAGCCGATCGCCCTCTCTCGGCGGCGGCTTGAACGTCCTTCTGTCCATCATCTTGCAGCATGGGACCTGCCTTCAGCAGTGGGGCAGTGCTCGTGCTCCCGGGATGCTGGAGGGCGCGCTAGGCACAATTGAACACCCGCTCGGCTTGACAGGAAAAAGCAAGGGCCTCCTTATCGAGATTGTCACCTGTCCGTACAGCCTATCCGCACTGTGCAGCACAAGAGGCGGTACCGTGTACGGAGTAACACGTTGTGTCAGTGAAGTGGTCTCTGAAAAACTGAGGGGTTTGGGTTCGTAATTTCTGCCTTGTAATGTGACCCGTTTCGGAACAACCTCTTGCTGCGGTACTCCCCCGCTACATGTAAGTGTCCTTCTGCTCCCCCCACTGCTCCCTCACAGCTCCCTCCTGCACGCCGACAGTGCTGATACTGCCAATTCAGCTTTTAGTAGTCTGCTTAGCCGCTTAGCTAGTTTCTCATTCAGCTAAGCTTTGGCTACGGCTACAGGATCAACCTTTTCGTTAACGTTGGGGGGTTCGTTAAGAAGATGTCTATGGAGACTATAAGGAACTCATTCTGCTTCGCAGGCGATGGTATAGTCGACAGCTACAGTGCGAAGATGTGCATAAACCCGGGCCTCAGTATAAGGTCTTGGCCGTTATGGGGGCGCGCCGGGAGACCGGCGCCTTCACCTACTTCGTAGTTGAAAACGTGTTAGGTACGGGACTAAAGCAAGAGTTGGAATTGCCCAAAACAGGATCAGCAAAAAAAAACAGAAAGTTGAGCGATATGACCTTGCCTAGGTACGCTATTTTGCTTGTACAACGAAAACGATGAATTAGGAAGAAAGCAAAGACTCTCTTGGGGGGAGGGGAGGGGGAGAAGATTATGCAAAGCTCATACAACAATATTTTATATTTCGAATAGTATCTATTTCGTAGAAGTTACCCTCGACTTCCAAGTCTCGACGGGGCGCACTCTAAGCAAAAATCCCATCCCCATCCCCATCTCCAACCCCCCCCCCTTTCACCACCAAAACCCCCATAATCCTTATCAAGACAAAGCCAGACAAGACCCAAACAATATTTGCATATATATCTTGCCCATTGGGGGGGGGGGGAGGGGGGGCACATCTCAATAAGAACAGTCTTGACGTCTTGCCGCTGCTTTTACGCTGGCAGTAACTAACCAATAAAGCCCAGATATCGATTATGGTAATTCGCCCAGGTCCCCCCGTTTCTCGCTTTTCAGAGTAGCTGGCAAATTGGATCTCTGACGGACATGCGCCGGTATTGTGGATGTTTGTGTCGTCGTATTCTATCCCGTTGTTCTTTGCTTCATGCGATTTTCTTGTTTATCCAGGGTACTTTTTTTTTTTTTTTTTTCAAGGACTAAAGAAGCTCTTCACTCTCTCCCTTTTTCCCATCTATCCCCAGACAAATACTCGGGGTGGTAGTTTTCCGTTGACCCCACAATTGGGGACAAACAAACAATCCTAAAGGTATTTGTCCCCCAATTTCAACCCCTCCCCCTCTTTTAAGGAAACCGTATCTTCTCACCACCCTACTTCCCCCACCAAGGTGAGTATACTCAGGTTGATATTTCTGCTAGCTACCAGAAGACGGGTGCAAATGCGTGCTCCATATATATTCTCCCATCCTTAGGTGCGTAGCTAGCTAATACCGACAACGATCGATCCTACCACCTGGCCTGAACCCTCTGAGCAACCAACCAACCCCCCAGGCTTACTTTTCCCGCCCTCCACACAAATTTTTTTTTTCCGTCCTGATGCAACCATCGCGGATCTCCTCGAAGGCATGGAGAAGAGAGGAAGGGAAAAAAAAAACTCAGTTGATCCTGATGGACGTTGATATCAAGGCTTTATGGGGGACTTGCTGGGGTGTATCATATCGGAAAGTATCAAAAAGCTTATTGAATTGATTTCGGCACCGCTTAACGCGGGCGTTGGATAATGCCTACAATAAAGCCCAATGCCGCACAAATAAAGAATATGAGTAGCCTAGACCCCGTCTTCCTTCCAATGAACATTGCCAATAAGGCACCGAGGGATAAAGGCGCGAAAATAATAATAATAATAATAAGGATTGGGGTTGAGAATGAGGTGGAAAGAGAGGCCATCCAAATGGTCGTAAAGACCAAGTACCCACTAAACCACAGTTTGTCTCTCCTGAACCATCTTTTAGTGACTTCTCGGAAGCAATATTGCGGCTGCCGGGTGATGGCGCCGTCGTTTTTTATAGTTCCCCCTTTCAGGTCTCGACGTATTCTGCTGGTGATTTGACGTTCCTCAAGACACGTAATGTCCTCCCCTTCTTTAGTAAATTCTCGCTGCATCGCAGCACCTAGCCCGATGACTGCATTGTATTCCCCCAGAGTTTCATGGATGTCTCGTGCCTTTAGAGCAAGGTGTGCTTCCAACCAGAAAATATACGTTCCAATGCTCCAGACTAACAACGTTAAGAGAAAGATGGAGAGAAGTAAGAAAGAAAACCCCCATTGATAGGTACCCAGGGACTGACAGGTACCGTGTACCGACAGGTAATCAAACGGGTATGGTACTCCGTTGGCCACAAAGACTGCATCTGACTCATTGGTAAACGGCTTCTTTCCCGTGCGAGGGTTGACCCAGCCTGATCCAGAGATGAAACTTGAGGAAATGTAATACGCCGATATATTCAAAGTTGGTGCAAAAAGATTGTAGGTTTGGGTGTGATTGAAGCTGCTGTTGATATTACTCATTCCGTAAAACCCGTACTTATCAACATCTGAATTCAATATGAGTGTTCGGCGGATTCGCAATGGTTTAGCGGGAAAAAATAAAAAAATAATATAACGTACAGCTCGATACATTGGACCGGAGAACACAACCCGTTGGTATTGGGCCACCGGAATTAAGAGCCTTCGTAGTCGAGTTATACCAGCAATCACACTTGCTCTCCTGACCTTGACTTGCACCAGCTGAGTTGAGAAGTGGATTACACCCAAAACTGGTATTTCCGCTTATAATGTAATCTTTTGTTAGTCCAATTCGGTCTCCATCGTGTATGACATAGTCGATATACCGGAATTCGGAAAACTTTGCAAAGTTGCCAGTTTTGTCCAGAACGAATGCTCCGCGATTAGTATCGTAACCGGTCATCGCGCCGACCCAAATGGGGAATAATACGATGAAAGTAGCGCTTAGTGTCATCCAAATCATTGCGACTTTTGATTTTAAGGCGCGGTAAAATATGAACTCTCGAAGGAGGGTAAATATGGAAAATGCGTTGGGACCAAGGCGAAAAAATACCGTTCTGTAGGTTTCGTAGGATACTGGGGAAACAGTTATGGATGTTGTGATATATTGCGCAAAGACGAAGCACGAGACCAAACTGAGAAAGATCTGACCAACGTGCCCTATCGTCTTTTGGTATGTGAGTGAGTTGAATGCTTCTTCGAGGACGGTGTAGATCAAACACTCACAACGTCCCATATCACGTCAATAAGTTTCGCACTAGCGAATGACAAGTTACCGAATGCAAGCGTAATCTCAAAGGCTCCGGAAATGGCCCAAGGGTTGTAAAGATGTGGCGTCATGCTGAAAGATCCGTCTGGCATACATGGTGAAAATACGACGTCACTGAGCGATGCTGAAGAGTTGAGGGGAAGAACAAAGATGATTGCTGCGATCAGACCACCGCACCAGAACACCAAAAACGAAAACCAGCCAAACCTGCGCACCCACCTCGTGCCTCGGAAGTCATCCCGAAGCTCTTGAAATGCAGTTTTCAAAGGTGGGAGAATGGATCGTGAGAGAACTGAAGACGCCATCAGTCATACTTGTGAGGTCAAAGAGGTGGGTGAGGGAGAGAATGATGAGCGTAAAGAGAAGGAAAGAGAAACAGCCAGATAACGCTGCCAATAGCAATAAAACCTCGCACGACTCGCTGAAGTTCGAAGGACCGAGGCCTCAGTTATTACCGCCATGCTGCGTGTGCAGAATATGAGCCCGCTGAAGACTGGGAGATCTGAGGCTGCCAGTATGCTTGCTTCTTCAGACAAGTACTGCGTGTATTGTACTGCGCCCTCCCTCCCTTCCATTGACAAAAGTATACGCCCTGTAAGGCGTTCCGGGCAGAGTGACTCTGTGGGGCTGCCAAGGCCCATCTGTATAGCCAGTGGCCCTGCTGGTATTGTGGAGGCAGATTCTGAGCCCGGGCAGTTAGCTAGGATTCTTGGCGCGGGTAGCTTGTGGAGGCGGACCCTGAGCCCGGGCAGCTAGCTAGATTTCTTGGCGTGGGTAGCTTACCTACCTCGCTGCCGCTCGTTTTTCAGTAGCATGTAGGCACACTCGCGAGAGCATTGAGCATACTACCCACCGGCCCCGATACTCTCCACAGTATGTAGGCACACGAAGCAGAGTATTGAGCACTCTACCCACCGGCCCCGATATTCTCCACGGTATCGGGAGAAAACTAGGGGTTGGTTCTTCTACGGACTTGAAATCTATCCTCATTACCTTCTACCATTCATTATATTCGGCATCTGGCTGCCATGTAGAGCGGGCAACTGCTGCTGAAGTCAAAAAATCCCTATGGGAAATAAAAATAAAAAGTAAAAAACAAGAGACCCGTGAAAGAGCCTAGTATCTTATTCGTTCGTTGTTGAAGGCCGAAAGCTGGAGGTGATGACGCTGAAAAAGTCGGACGTTTCTGGCGGCCAAAAAAAAAAGGCGCGACTTTATGCTCCAGTATTGCGATTGTTGGCGTTTGCTCAATGGGTTTCGCTCCACGACAGCTGGCTACTATCATGGATAAAGGATCTGGTGGGTTGGGTTTGCAAGACCCGTACTTGGTATTGGGGGCAGGAAGGTGCTTGAATTGTTTTGTCGTTTTTTCCGGAATATGATGATGACTTTTGATCTGAAGATATAAGGTGAATTATATTGAGCTGTGATTATTATGAAAGCTTTTCAATTCTATCTACTTGACGGAAATGTACTCTCTTTCATCGAGTTACCCTGCTCGCCGAGCGGCGGTCTACTAGTGTCTACTAGTGTCCTCTATCTGGTTACGTCGATCGCGGATAGAGTACGGGTCATCCTTGGCTGGGTTGTCTCTTAGTTCCGGCTGGCGGTATGATAGCAACTCCCCCTCGCCACCACCCTTCACAGCAAGCGGATAGTCAAGTAGTATTGTCCGCGTTTCCTCGCATAGCTCATGCACTAGCTATCGGAATTCTGGCATGTCTAACTCGATTTCTCGGTATAGGACTGACTCGCCAACCCGGTTGATGGTGCCTGCCGACATGGTTCCCATGCTGATTGCTCCAGCAACTCCCGGCAGCTCGCCATCTCGCCTTTGTCCTCCGCCTCGAGACAATACTGGTCCAGTAGCGCCATCGGAGCTGCAGGCATTTCCCGTCAACTTCTTGATTCACCGCCTCAACCCCCTTCCGTCTGATCCTGCGGGCCATGTTCTGCAGCCCGGTCGGCCGCTTGCAGGAGCTCGTCTAGTCCAATATGCTGGCGTGGGGTAAGCTGATACCATGACTTCTCCGGATCCCCCGAATTGGCTGTCCACAGCACATACATCAGAAGCCTGGTCCATATGTCTTGGTATCGGTTGATGGTATTGGCTTGTAGCTTGATGTCGAATGGACTTGCCGGTATGGAAGCTTTGGATACGATGCTAAGTAATCGCGCTGATTTTCTTTTGCATGATTGTTTGTCGCGCTTTCTCCATCGGCCGCTCGGGACTCTCTTCCACCTTCCGTAGTGTTAGTTCGTCGCTTGATGGTCTGTAAAGTAGTCGCGCCACTGCTGCCCGATCCTGACCTGCGAGACGTCGGATCCGTTGAGTTCGCTTAAGCCAAGGAGAAGCCTCTGTAGGACTGTTAGTATCCCATTCGTGACTGGAGTGGACGTAGGCAGACCTACTAACACTATCAAGATCAACCGGCTGACAACTGCAGAGAAAGGAGACCCGAGCAAATGGCTGACAGTACGCCTGTCAACTGGGGCCCTCTCGACTAACTTTAGCGTTATCGTAGGGATTGCCCTTCATGTATTGCCTTCGTGCCTTGTCGAGGTTGTGTTGATGGGATCGCAGCGGGAATTACCAGAGACTCCGGCCTAGCTCTACACGTGCTCTGCTGTACGCCTTCATGTTCAGGTTGTGCTCACGCCAAAATCAGGTTGTATCCGAACCAAGAGTAGCTGTGCCTCTACCGAGCTCTTGGTCATCCGTAACAGCTCTATCATTGGCTCTACCGAGCTCCTGCTCATCCATAACAGCTCTGCCACTGGGCATATCAGATAACTCATGGCTACCGGGGTGAGGAGTGCGGTCAGGAGGGTGGTCATTGGATGGCGTCTGTCTTCGTTGAAACCAATCTCTGATGATTACTACCGTTGTTAGGACCGCCCCGATGACGGTGGGAACGCCAATTCCCACTCCAATACCAATTGCGATTTTATCACTTGGGGAGAGGACTGTGGGAGACCCGGAAACCGACGAAACCGTTGTAGTACGACTCGGTACTTCCACAGTCAAACGTATGTAACAAGACTTGTAGATATTAGACTCACCTGTGTCAATAGTGATAGTTGGGCTCGGTCCTTCTATAGTCAAAAGTATGTAATAAGACTTGTAGATATTAGACTCACCTGTGCTCGGATTGAGCACTACAGTCCATTTTGGCCAAAAGAGCCCTTCCGCGATGCAAAATCCTGAGACCACTTGAATGATATTCTCAACGTCGGGGGATTGAATATGGAGATCCCCTAACGCTGGTTGGCAATGTTGCAGGACACAATTGTAAACTTTCCGCACACTCCGTTGATAGACTTGTGAACTGCCACAAATACACCTTGGGGTCGTGCACCCTAAGGCCGTGACGAAGCCGTCGTAATTGCTGGACGCATTTGAGGGAATGAATTTTCGACAGCCACCATATTCCTGGGTTGCATTGCCATTTTCTCGACAACCACTAAAACACCACTTCACGCATCCTGGCAAGTCTATATACCCTGGCCATGTGGAAACGTCATCGATGGAGAGCGCTCCCCTCACTGCGGAACGCCAGGCTGTTAGATCAAGAGGGGCGCATCTAGATGCTTGCCAAAGGAAAGTGAGCATAATTCGAGTGAAGATGAACCACCGAGTCATAGGCATACGGGCTATGTGATACATCCTCTTAGTGAATCCTGTTGGCAAGGGTAGTAAGGTTTGGCGACTACATATGTTCCAGGATGATTGTCGGGCGTCAGATCTGGGGCGCCTTGTATTGAAATAAGTAATTATAGTCCGAGTAGTTCTGCCATTCCCACTCTCAAGAATACAACACCCTAACTACGTAATTAGGATATCTAAAAGTTGTGAGGCGTACCCTGTAAGTTCAAACTAAAGGGCTGATTAGATTTATCCCCGGATTCGAAAGAACCACTTTCGATATGGGTGCTTCATCACCTGATCTCCAATAGTGGATTCGTCAAGTGGTTTCTGCCATTTTCGAGGTGCAGGTTGGTATCAGGTCAACCTCCAATTACCAATGAAAATGACGATATCAACGACTAGCATCGGATTCATCTGGTTGCTGATTCCCAATATCCTTCTTATCCACTCTCAAAATACTACCGGGGGGCCATCTTGGGGGGCCATCACGGCCTTTGGGCTATTTCAGGATCTTCGATCTTGCGCAAAGGAATGCGTTCTCGGGATTCACTCAAGTCCTGGATGTGACACGTATGGCTGCGTCTGTGATGCCGGCAATGTCAAGAGCGAAGGGAAAGCGCTTTCGGTTTGCGTGATGAGTGGTTGTGTGGACACCTTGGACGCGACTCTTGCCAGGGATGTTTTCAACAGCTACTGTAGCTATAGTTCGGCGGTTGAGACCATCACCAAGTATGGGACGTCAATAACAACTACAATTTCAGGTTAGCCAATTCGTCAAGTTCGGTCTGGTTACCATAGCTAATCCTTTCTGAGATCTGTAGGGTATCTTATAGTCTCTGGTAGACTTAGTACACTTCCCAATGGGCAAATCACACAGATTTTCGCCAAACCGACCGCATCAATGAGTCCAAGTCACTTACCAGTTCCCATAGATGTTTCAGGGAATCTACTCGTAGGATATTGCGCCACGCCCAAATACACCGAGGTTACCGATGTGCAAAACACGGCCATATTTTATATTCCAGTTGTTGGGTGCATAGGCGATAAATTAGACTGTTGCCCGACAAGGACGTCCGCTACAGCTAGTGCGGTGGCCGTTACACACTTCGTAGCTGTTCCTTCCCAAACAAACCAACTCCTTTTCCCTGGTGGATCAACGGAGCAAATCGCATTACCGAGCTGCCCAAATGACTACGAAACAGTTTCCTCCGTCTGTTGTCCCCGGTAGGTTCAGGTTCAAAGGTTTTGGCTAGTAAGATTCTGTGCGCTAATCGTAGGCCTTAGGGGGTACTTGCTCTGGAATGGTGCCCTCGGAGGAATCACGCCATGCTATAGCACGTTAGCTACCGACTTGGACACCCCCCCTCGACCAGCTATCCCGACTGTGTCCTATTCTGGAGTCCAAGTCACCACCACGATTGTCAACGCCGTTTATGCTATGCAATATCTGGTCGAGCGTAACGAACCTCTTTATGCTTACAGTGCTAGTTACAATACTTCGAATTTAATAGGTACAGCTGTCGGCATCTCAATTGCGATCCTAGTGTTAATCGGGTTAATCTTACTTTGGCTGGGGCGTCGACGCCGTGACGGCGATCGCTTGGGTCAGGTCATTCCCCAACAACAGACAGCAGAAACTCCCCCACCCTAAGACAAGCCGCTATCTGCATCGGATAGAGTTAGGTCAGGGTAGTGTTCCTAACCAGTTACCCTTGACGACTTCGGTCTGTTTGGACTGCGAAATCACGCTGTCCGAGCTGAAAAGACTAGGGTGGAGTCTACACCGTGTTTTCCGGTGAAAGGGGCCTGAAATGTTGCGAGGCGCAGTCTCAAAACGCTCTGCTCAGGGGTATTCGCCGGAGCAATACTCGACCGAGCCTCATGAGGTCCAAGCATTGCTTGGGTGAGCAGCTACGAAGTCATGCTTCCTCGTATGAGGTGCTCATGATATCCACTCCTTCGGCTATACTATATAATCTTTCCTAATTTGGTAGAAGGATTCGGGTCCTTTAGGATTGGCTTTTGGCAGGACGCTTATTCTCTCCCTTTTGCTTTAAGCTCCCTATGAGCATTATCGTATTTGTGGGGGATATACTATAGTTTAGCGTTTCATGGCGAAGTACATGTACGAGAGAAGCTCTTCGCTATGCCTTTGGTGGTGGCAGTATGTGGCAGCCATCCTTTCCCAACGGTCAAGCCGCCGTCACCCCACGTATTAGGAGCAAATAAGCTCTTAGGGTATGCCCTCGCTTTTGCACCTGATTCAAGCAACCAGTTCTATTATCCTGGCCTAAT
>JAJDFE020000411.1:0-33837 GCA_021527465.2 Geoglossum glabrum | reverse complement strand
TCCCTTTACCTAATCCAGCCCTCCCATCCCACACACACACACACACAATAAACCATAAGAGAAAAAAAAAAAAAAAACGCAACCCCGAAAAAGCAACACCTCTGCTTCCCAGAGCAAGTTGGAAAACGCCCCGCGAGATTGCAACGAGGAAGAAAAAAAAAAAAACAAAATCGTCCCGTTTGTGGGGCACGAGACACACACCACACCACACCACTCACACACAACACACAATCCCACCACACCGCAAATCCGCCCCCTACCCCCATTCCCTTTGAGATTGGGTTGTGTTGCGGACAACAATATGTACGTATCACAACCCCGACTTAAGTATTAGCGCGGTACGTCATACCGACTTTCATCATATCAGCAACAAGGCCCCCCGCCATTTCCTCCTCCTGTTCCCATCCCACTCCCACCCCGCAAACGCGCAAAACCAGAAACAACAACCCCCCTCCACACTCCAACCTCTCTCTCTCTCACACAACTCTCTCTCGCTCTCCAAAAAAAAAAGAAAAAAAAAACAAAAAACAAAACAACAGCATTTACGGGGGTAAAAGTTGTTTGTTTTTTTTTTTTTTTCTTTTTTTTCTTTTTTTTCTCTCTCTATTCCCTCCCTTCCAATAAAAAACAGGAAATAGCGGGAAAGAAAGAAAGAAAGAAAGAGAGAAAAACAGGGCAAGGGGAAATAATATGCCGAATGCGGGTTCTGCGAGCAATGAGCCCTTCTCCACCCGCGAGACGCGCCATCAGGCTGCGCTGACTACTGCGTCGTGGGAACTGCTGGCTATGCACTCGCTTGCTTCTGATGAGGTATGTATGGGATATTTCCTTTTTCTTTTTTTTTTTTGACCTCTGTTTCTCTCTTGTTCGTCCCCCTTTTGCAAGAGCGTGTGTGCGTGCGGCGATGATAAGCTCTTCTCTCTCTGTCTCTCTCTCTCTTTTTCTTTAAAACAGTCCCGCACCCTTTCCCCCCTCATCACCACCGTCATCACCACTATCATCATCTTCTCCTTCCTCTACCACATCCCCATTCACCACACACCCCTTCGCCCCGACAGGAATCACCCGCGCTTACCAACTCGCCCAGAGCATCCCCCGTGTCCGACTGCGCATGATGAGAGTCATGATGGGCCTCCCGGCCACCGAAGACGAGCCCGCAATCGCTGTCGGTGGGAGTTCTGCTGGGGCTGCTGCTGCTGCCGCTGCTGCGTCGGGTTCCAAGGAGGGACGGAAGCGGGTTCGCTAGGGCGCGCGGGAACGGAGGGGCGCGCTGGTTCTTCTTTTGTTTCTTTTTGTTTTTTTCACGAAAATTTGCTGGGAAATGGGGGACGGTTGTGTTGCTCGAGAGAGAGAGAGAGAGAGGGGGGGGGGTGAGGTATATTAGCTCTTAGCCTCGGGGGTTCAGTGGGAGAATGGCGGAATGGCGGAATGGCTAGAAGGGCCAAAGATAGATAGATACCCTTTTACCCAAAGAGCAAGCTTAAAATCAAACGATTCATGCTAGGAGTTTCCATTTGAATTACAGTCTTTCACACATACTCCACATACTCTCTCTCTCTCTCTTCCGTTTAGGGATCGCGACTGCACATACAGTACAAGAAAGAGAAAGAAAAAAAAAAGGGAAAAAAAAAACTACATGGAAGCGGATGGGGCAAGAGTTGTACCAGCCCAACAGAATAGAGAGAAAAAGGAGGTGAAGGAACATAAGTCTACCTGTCGCCAACAATTCGTTATGCTTTGACTCGAAAGCAAAAACCAAGTCTCTTTCCGAATCAAGAACGACAAACACAACCCGTTGTTGCTTCAGCTATCCTGGAAGCCTAGCAACAACGTATATATGACTCACATATCCGAGGAGTATGTACGTGCCTTTGCCAAATTGCAAGATCTAAAACTCTTCGTCGACGCCCTTTGCGCGGGGACCCAAAGGCTCCTCGTTCACTAGGCTCTGAGCATCACCGACTTGTCTCCTCTCACTTACTTCCCTCACATTTGACTTCCCATCCGTACCGAGATGTGTCAATCCTCGAGACAGGCCCAAGCTGTAACTGCCCCTCATGACAGTTGGTTGTTATTGTAAAGGCTCCGAGCTGCTTGAGAGTCTGTTTAGGTGGAGATATACGTCTGTTCCATATCTGTAGAAAAACACCCACTCGTTAGATCGAACTTTGAAATTAGAAAAGAAGGTAGCCATGGGGAATACAGACCCTTCCATACTGATCAATTTTAAGTCACCCCCAAAATATCTTGCATATAATCTACTGATCGGTAAGCCATAGCCGAAACCTGCCATCGGAGCTTTAAAGTCGCTCTTATTGAAATCCGGGTCTAGATTTGGTGTCGTCTCCACGGTCGTGTACATGTATGTCCAAACAAGCGGTATTGCACTCCGGGGCACCCCTCCCCCTTCGTCAGAAATCTTGATCGTGATATCCTCCTTGCCCTCTGCAACCACCACCTTGGTGACGGGAAACTCCTCTTTGTCTTGACCATGCGTTTCCACCACAGCTCGTAGCGAGTTCTTTAGGGTCTCAAAAAGCATATGACTTAGGTGGCCTGGAACGTACATGAAGGTTAAGTCCGGTTTGCAAACTAGCTGGACTTTGGGTGCGTCGAAAAGGCCGTAGTGGTCTTCACAGACGAACCGGGCATTTTCAATAGCCTCCTGGGCGAGCTCATGGACGTTAGTTTTCGTACAGATTATGCCTACGTAATTCGGCTCTGCCGCATGTTTTTGATCAGAGAGAGCTATGTGTTGTCCTATTAGCATCCGGATGCCAATACGCGACATGTAGAAGCGATCGAGGAAGGACTGGATGTTGTTGTCGATTTGCATTCGTTGACGCTTCCGCTTATACTCCAAGATCCCCTGAGCTGTGATTTTACGTTAGTTACTGCTGGTGTGCTATGGAAGCCACGAGGACGGCATACCCATCGTTGTCACCACACTGTCGTGCCGCCGTTTGATGACATCCAACGTCTGTGCGAATCTTTTGTTGTAGTCAGAGAGCTCCGGCGGCCACTCCACCCCATCATCCACAGTTGCGTAGTACCGTCTGTTCGCGATACTCCGTCTTCCATTTCCCCGTCCATTGCCGTTACCATTTGTCTCCCAAGGTGACGATTGGTATGTACCGGGCTGTACGCTGGGGTTTATCGTCGACCTACTCAGCATCGAAACACCATTCTGTTGTCCATCCTTTGCAGGCCGTAGGAGGCGGTCCCTGATATCCTGGGAGAGGGAGGGGCGGGGTAGCGACGTTATCTCCTGTAGGACTCGACTCATTAGAAGAGACCGCTACTGAGGGAACTTATGGTGCCATGTACCTCGAACGATTGTGCATACCAGTCCTTGACCTTCCGGATGGACGGCATTTCATTTAATCCATCAGGGAGCTGGTCAAGTTCTCGAACACGGTGGGCAAGGCGTATCGGAAGCTCTTCCGAAAGGAATTGTGAGGCGCGGAATAGAGTACCTGCTGCAACAGTCAATTCTCTCTATTTGGCCAACATAAAATCCTCATGATCGTGCGCCCAAGGGGGTAGGAGCACCATGCTCTAGCTATATCGGGGCGCCGTGCGTACCTGTTGAGGGGTTCGCTCCGAACTGTACCATCTGCCTCAGACTCACACCGGTGGCGGGGAAGGACGAGTAATGCTTAATAGTGTCCATCAACATCTCGGACTTCTTCCACGACATGGCAGGTAGTGACGAGAGGCCAGATTCAGGGCAGCGTAGAGATTCGCTCAGCGGACGTTATATTACGTGAGTCAAGAGATCAATCCCGGTTGCGATCAAGGTCGGTCGGTGTACTTGTGCTCCCCGCTCGTTAGGGTTGGGAAGGACAATTGGACGCGAGCCGAGGATGACCGAGATCGAGATGGCTGAAGGAGGGCGATTGCGGATGCGATTGCGACTGCACGTCTGGTTGGCGGGCGGCGATAACAGCAAAAGGAAGTGCATGCGGGCAGCATGTGTTGTGGTATGGAGGAACAGGAGGCAGACAGGAGGCAAACAGCAAATACAGTGGTGGACGGCTACAACACGGAGCAGGCGATGGGCCAGAGACGGCGGGGCGCGAACGCAGGAACAGAGAGGGTAGCGATGGGGGTGGAGGCGGCGGTGTATAAATGAAGCGGGAAGCAGAGCTGGGATTGAGTTATTGGGCCATTGGTGTCTGGGTAGCTAGGGCTGGGCAGCTAGAGCCTACATGTAAGGAGTATGGGCACCAAGCACTGTACTGTACTACTGTACGTGTATCGGTGCATCGGGGTAGAGCGCAGTGTCAAGTTGAGGGGAGGGGGTCGGGGAGCACGCAGCCACTACTGCTAGCAGCAGCCACTGCTACATGTAGCATCTCGAGTCAACACTAGCGGGTTTGACACTGCTCCGTATACATGTACATGTACTCTGCGCTCGGCCAATTTACGCAGAGCACAAAGTCCCTCCAGCGTGGTGGTAGCACAAGTATGCACACACATACAGGCAATATACGGAGTGCAGTACCGTACATAGTATAGCACATAGTATAGCACATAGTATAGCACCGACTGCTAGTTAGCGGGGCGTCTCCGGCCTCCAGCCAGGCCTGCTCGCTCCCGGTCCACCGCTTCAACTGGCGGCGTTCTTCGGCGCAGAGGAGGTTGTCGTCCTGCCAGATCGGCCGCGGGAGAGAAGAGAAGCATGGAAGGCCTGATCCAGCGCCTCAACGAGATCACCGCCCGCCTCATTGCAGAGGAGAAGGTCCTGCAGAAGGACGACGGGGCTCTGCTGGAGTGCCATGGGAAGCTGGACGGGCTCGAGACACTCGTTTTTGGTGGTGTTTTACATGCGGACGCCCCCCGAGATCGGCCTCCCCGCCGGGCCTCCGGCAACTGTGACAACGGCGGTGCAGCGACTACAATCCCCAGCCCAAACAGGAACAACGACGACGGCGGCGGCCGCGAAGACAGCGACAGACCCCAGCTTCCATTGAGGCCCCGCTCTCCAGAGCAGAGACAGACATGCTGTGGCGAGACTCTCTCAGCGCAGCAGCAGCAGGAACTATTCCGGCGGATCTCCAGAGCGGCCCACGAATTGCGCAATAGGCACGAGGAGCTAAAGGTCCCGGGTACTCATTTCCCAATTCAAACCTAATGTAGTGGCTGACACCAAAAACAGCACGTCCACGATCTCGCCATCATACAAGCCGGCCGCGCCGCCCAGCGCATCCTATCACTTGAGGCCGAAGTCCGGCGGCTGTAAGCACCTTCACCCTTCTCCGTATCTTCAAGCGATCTGCAGCTGACTTACTCCACCCAGTGAATCCGACCTCACAACCTCCCAATCCTCGTACACCTTCCTCAAGCTACAGTTTAAAATGCTAGAGGTACAAGCGCTTCGGTACATTCCGGAAGATGACGACGAGGGCCTGGTGGAGGGGTTCCGGCGGTGGAAGGAAGATTGGAAGGAATTGGACGGACGGGCGAAGACGGGGCAAATATCTCGGTGTCGACAGTTGCGGGACGAGGGGTAGACTAGGAAGGGGTGACCCATCCAGACCAGATAGCTTGGTGCATTCATTTACGGCTAAAAAGTAGGGAGCATTAGACAGACTTGAAGATCAAGTTACACTTGGGAATTGGCAAAATCACTTCAAAACACCACAATCCTCCCTTCACCAAAAAACTACAACGTGCCTCGTCAAACCCTAGATAAAACCCACTAACCACATAACCACACCACAACACCCGGCCAAGCTCTTATTTTTTTTCCCCCTTCCCTCTCTAATCCAATCCAACCTTTTTTCCCCCTCTTTCAACAGCCAAACAACGAGCCCCCTTACTTCGATAAGCGTCAAAACCGAACCCCAGCCTTACCCTAACGAGCTATATATATATAGATAGATAGATATTAGGTGACGAGCGTTTGAAAACGAAAATAAAAAAACAGATTTACAACAAATTCGGCTAAGTCAGCTAGTTATAAAAACTAAAATTAGTGGGGAAAAAAACAGGGGACTGTTTGCTACTTGTAATGGCACGAAATGGGGAGCATTGGCCTACCAGTAGTACAATTTACTAGAGGTGGAGCATCAGAGCACTGAAAAAAGAGTAGCTTGGTATTTATCGACCTAGCGACTACATCTATTTCTAAAGATTAAAAACAAGAAAAAACATTATAGTCTAATAATAATATAGGCTTTCATGTTTTCCAGAACGCCCCTATGCGATGATATCGCACCCTGTAAATTTGCGGGACAATCCCTTGCGCCTGGCAATATCATGCAAACACTGTTCGCAGATGTCCTGATGTCTTCATGTGGTGAAGCCCTGAAACAAATCTATGTATACCGTGTGTGGCTGTCGATCATCTCTCCAAGAGAATGAGGAACCCTAGCACATGTTGCCCTAATATTGACTGACAATAGCAATATCCCGTAATGCAGATGGTCTAGAAAGAATCAATGCGCCGACCCCGCCATGCAGGTGAAATTGACCACAAATGGAAGTGTGAACCAGTTAAACGAGACCCGTTGTTTCATGAGACTTTCGAATACACCCGCTAGAAACTGCAGATGGGAATGGCTATGTTACGAAATGAGTCATCGCCATATGATAAGACTTGAGGGAATTGACTTACAATGACATTTGAACGGTCGCGGTTCAAGTCTGGCATTTATCTACAAGGGAGTTCTTGGGCCAGTGGTAAGGTGTTTCTTCCCTTTGAAGGAGAGCAAGTCAGCATATCAAAGAAATGTAGTAGCTAAAGAGACAAACCAAGAAGTTATGTTGGGGTTGGAGTAGACGTCGGCGTGACTTTTGATGTAAGGTGTCGTTTCATATCCAGGCGGATCGCAAGTGAGGGACTCACTCCCCGGTTTCTGGTAGATGCGGATGTAGTCAAGTCGCATATGAGAGGGGAAAAGCTGTTTTAGGTGAGTGAGGTCGATCGGAGCAAAACTGCTGGACATCCCGAAGTTGGCAACGATGCTCATAGGTTCCTCGGGCATTACGCGTTGGCCAATATTCCCGTTTGGTCCAACGGCTCGAGCGTCCAATTTCCAAGTCTTATCCTGCCCGACGTACCAAATTATTTTGCCGGTATCACCAGGCGTGTACTCAAAGCCGTAAATTTGGTACTGGTTACCTTCATACCAGTTATTGTTTAGCGTGGTTAGTCCGGATAAAGCTTGTTGATAGGGCCCCCCTCGGTAGGCATTCATCTGAGTTACTGAGCTATTATATAATTCAATGAAATCTGCCGTACCACAGTTAGTCTGGAGACCACTCATATTGGTTTCTTGGGCGGCTCTACCATAGTTTGGCTGGTACCATATATCGAATGGGGCGAATTGGGCACTTTGTGAAGCCGTTCCTGCAGGATTTGCTTGACCTGGCCCTAAAAAGCCAGAGCTAGCTTCAATAGCGTCAATCTCAGGTGCCGATCTTGATTTTCCTGGAGTCGGATGATCTTCGCCTTTGCAAGTGCAAGCCGGCAATCTCATGCCCGGAAGAAAACTCAACCCATCCGGAGTACTCTGGTTCTTTGTAATACCAGCGTCACACTTGTCCCAGTAACTGTATGGCCATAAGCCGTCCGTTGTCGATGCATACCCTGGTCTTCCTAAATTGCCCATCGCCCAAAATCCTGGCCAAAATCCAGATACTTCGCCCTTCCCAGGCAAGGAGATACTAGCTTCTAGCATACCGCCCTTAAAGCACAATTGGTTCCACGACTGGAGCATCCCGGATCGGTAATTCAAGTCGTGGTTCTGGAACTCGTCAAATGTGATAACCAATGTGCCGTCCTGCGTTGTTACAGCATCAGGGTCATACCACTAAGCTTGTCAGACGTGGTGCCAACGATTTGGGATGCAAGGACAAGTAGATATACCTCTAAGTCCTGAGTTACACCATACCACATGTCCATTGCTTGGAAGTATGGATCGTCGCCGGGGTAGAATGTCCGGTTTGGTTTTTTGAATTCGTCCGAGAACTTGCCTTGCGATTAGCATATTAATGGCAACCAGCGACAACCGTAAGGGCCTACCACTAAATTTAGCGATGATCCGTCCGCTGATTTTTTAGACATTGCTGATTTTGGAGTGTCAGGGTCAATTGGGCCTTTTCGGATGTTCTTCAATAACGGCACTTTCCCAACCTCGAGGCATTGTGTAGAATCGCAGGGGTCTATCGCCTTCGCGATGCTGTTTCTGTAGAAGGAGCTGGAGAGGTCGAAACATCAGCTTCACTCCTGGTTTTAGGGAGGTACTTGATAACGGCCTACATTACTGGATAACCAACAAACAAAAACATAATCCCTAGCGTCAATAGCCCGAGTCCACCGACGTTGAGAATCCCTCTTCTGGAGAAGATATCACATTCCCGTTTCTCCTTCACATCTGAGCAGGGATCATGTAGCCAGTCGTCCTTCTCCACTTCGTTGGGAAACAATATAAAGCCCGCTGACGGCATAATGTTAAACTTCCGAGCGGCTGTCTGGGTGTTGATGCCCTCCTCATCGCTTCCGGATCGCGACGGAGATCTCGAATCGTCGAATGGTGAAGAGAACGGCCCTATCTCTGAGCTGAAGCTTGATCTTCTTGACGAGTGAATAGAGCGAGGTATAGTGTTTGATGGTGAATCCGCTCGTAGTCTACGGTCTCTACCGGTGGGTGGCAATAGAAGTTCAGAGGAGTCTGTGGGCGTGGCATACATCGCGCCGGCGGACCTCTGGTTTCGAAGCGCAGAGCCGGCCGATAATCTGTGGCTCTGTGGTATTAATGACCGTGACGCTCCCTGATTTGAACGCCCCTGCTGCCAACCACTGCCCGCGGTGTTGGTGGCGGAGTTTTCTTGATTTCGAGTAGTGAGGGCTGCATCGTGCGACATCCCATGAAGAGGGACCCTATGAGGCGGTACAGCTGGAGGCAAAGACGAATCCGGAGTTAACATTGTAGCAGAGGGGGGCCGAGTCGGATTGTACTGAGAGGATCATGAGCGTTAACAGCCGCGTGTTGGCTAGAATGAAGGGTGTCCGGCAGGCAAAAGAGCAACGAGGGAGAGGAGAAACGAACTGGGGCAGTATTATCACAAGGCAAACGAGAGTATACGCTGGAGTGCGCCAGAGGCCGAGAACAGGAATTTACTAATGTCAGTCGCCCGGTCGCGGAGAGCTGTGACTTGGACAAAGGGTTTTGGGGCGTGCCAAGATGAAGGATACACAACAGGAATTTGAGAGCTGGAATCTCCTATCCGCCAACGGGAAAACGCGTCAGCCCCGGAGAGTGACACCAATCATATGCTGCAACGATGCCGCTGGGAGAGGATAGGGGGGGGTTGGGTTGCATAGCAGGAGTGGGAGCAGAATCAGAGTCGAGAGCGAAATTCTGCATCCATTTCAATTGGGCTGATCTAAGGCACAGAGTTGTTGTCGTGCTCCTTTCCAAGATTCGTCCACGTGACTCTGCGTTCTCGGTGCATGCCCTTTCGGCAGGACCGAGATCCACACCAAAAGCAATAGGACTATAAGAATACAATACTAAAGGCCCTTCGAGAGGCTATTGAAGCGGAGTTCTTTGAGAAATCAATTAAAAGTATGCATAAGAGGATGTAAGCTGTATGCAAAGCAAAATAAGTGGTAAGTTATGAATGGAGATGTGTACTTTTTAAAATTCTCTAAATAAAAGTATAGACCCACAGCGATTAGAATATCAAATTGCAGCTCACTTCGGCCTCTTGTGGTGACGTAAAAAGGGTTGGATTTGCGCACGCATATAGAATTGATGGGGCGGGTGGCGGAGACTTTTCGTACGCTTGATGTGAGATAACATGCTACTGCTGTCCCAGCAGAGCACTTTGGATTCTTACAGTATGTGAGGGCTGCTGTCAATAATACTGCATGAAGTATACATGAAATTTGCTAGCGCGAACGTCCTCGGGGTCGAATTTTTTTTCTTCAGCTTTCAACCGCCTTTGCTTTCATTCCCACGATCCTAGAGTTCTCCCGATCCAAGCCCACAACGTAATATTCCGTCCTTGAGTGATCGTGTTGGATGCGGTACACCTTTACGTCCTCTGTTCGCGTCGCAGCTCGTACAGCCTTGATGACACAGATATAATCACCTCGCGGATCCCACTCGTCGGGGATTGAGACGGAGACTTTGCCTTTGCTGTCGTTGAGGAGGAGGGCTTGGAATTCGTCTATGTAATGTATGTATTGGAAGTGGGTTAGTTTTGTTGGTGGTGTGAGGGATGTAATATGGAGGGCTGAAATTTGAAAAATAAAATATGATGAGAGGAGAGAAAGGAAGAAAAGAAATCAGTCAGCCCTCACCTTCAGATGGGAATCCCTCCCCGGTCCATTTCAGGTTCAATGGCACAAATGGTTCGTCTGACTCGGATATGTAGTATTTGCCGATGGATCGCAACGGAGTGGGAACATTGGCGTCGACGGTTTTGGTTGCCTCATGCGAGACGCTACCGCCGCTGGCTGGGGAAATCTCATTTGCCTTGTCGAGGAAGGAAGCGAACACTTCGTCGGATGCCATGTCGGAAATTGCGTTTCAACTAGTTAGCTATCCTAGATACCGTTTACTAAGTACGACTTTGGCCTCCTCTCGATCGATCGACCAGGATGGCGCGCGTTCCCCAGCTTTTGTACGAAACACTCACAGCGTCGTACACTATGGTCGCCTATGACGAAACGCGAAACCGCTGGGCGTTATTGTGCATCGGCTTGTGAAACAACGTCAGTGTGAACGCCGATGTGCTCCGCACGATGCCTCCTGACAGACCCTCAGGGGAACTAAAATTACTAGACTTCCCCTACAACTCTCCGGGTATCCCAGTCCCAGTCTCGAACAGAAGGTTGGATGTCCCTTTGGACCCTGACCGATATTGCTTTTGAAAATACCATGTATCACTATCGTAGTGGGCTTAATAAAGCTAGACATGTGCGATGGATTTTTCTTAATTGTCACCTGTTCCCCTGTACCTGCCAATGGGAAACGCAAGTCGTCAATGAGCAACCAAGCTTCTTTTACGACCATTAAAGAGCAGCTTCCGAAAGGTCAAAGGTGACAAACCCACCCGACCGTCTTCCCATCTTGCGAAACAACAAGGGAGAAAGGAGAAACTATGTAGAGGCTGTGATGTCTTTCTTGAGGACCCCAATAAACGCCTTCTTCTCCACTGGAGTTTGGTAGGCGCCGTGGCCGAACTTGGATGACGTATCGATCCACTTGAGTTCTACCTTCTCCAATGCTTTCCGACTAGTGTGTATGAACATGGATTTTCGCAAGGTCATGATCCGTTTCTTGACACCAGGGACAGAACCCTTTAGGATGATAAAGTCGTTTTTAACTTCACCATATCGTACGAACCCACCCAGACTATCATCTCGAGTTAGGAGACATCCTTTGTGTGTATCAGCCGTGAAGTTCTACTTACGGCGTAATCCTCTTCTTCGAGACATCAAATTCAGTCGACGCATTCCCAGCGTCATCACCCTTTCCAATGCGGTAGACCTTGTGGTTGGTTGATGTTCGGTGATGGTAACCATCTTGACCAGCACGAGCAACTGTCCATTGAACGTGGGAGGGATGCCAGGCACCGATGCAAGCAACCTTTCGAAGACCTTTGTGTGTTTTCCTAGGTAGCTTCTTAGTACCCCATCTGCTTGTCACGCCCTGGAACCCGTGACCCTTCGTGACCGCGATGCAATCAATCATCTCATCTTGTTCAAAGATAGAACCAATTTCTACAGATTTCTCAAACAACCCTCGCGCAAACTCAACCTTATCGTCCACACAACCCCCGTTGACTTGGATCTCCATCAGATGTGCCTTCTTCTGCTTGATTGGTGTCTTGCGTATCTGTGTGTGGGCAAGGACACGGACAACGGCACAGTACTTCTTGATACGCTCGAGCTCGCGGGTAATGGATTGACCTTCGTTTTCAGAGTGCTTCTTAGCATACTTAGTGAAGGCCTTCTTCTTGCTCTTGTACCAGTTCTTATAGAACCGGCGCTTGACCTCGTCGCTGAGATGCTCAGCCCAAACAGTTGTCAATGAGCGAAGACCACGAGGGGTTTCAATGTAACCAACGAGACCAACAACAATCATCTGTTCGGTTGCGTTAGCTCGCGAAATGGAAGAATTGGCGTGCGGCATACTGGGGGTGTCTCGATGACCGTAACAGCTTCGACAATCTCCTTCTTATGCATTTTGGCGCCAGGACGGTCAAGGTCGCGGACGATAGTTGTCATGCCGGCCTTGTAGCCCATAGCGGCCGTGAGATGAACAGGTTTCTTCGGGTCATCCTTTGGAAAGCTGCAGCTTGTAGATTAGCCTCTATATTCCAATACTGCTGCTAGACGTCTAACCTCTTGACTTTTCCTCTATGTCTGCTTGCCCGCTTTCTCGGAAGGAAGGCGAGAGAGCCGTGGCGGGGAGCCTCGAATTTTCGATGAGACATGTCGACGAACGTCTCTCGATTATCGTGTTGTTTCTGATGATCAAAGGTAAATATTTCATTTCGCGAACGGAATCTAGAAAGTGTGAACTCGCTTAAAAATTAGGGCTAGCCCTATTTATTGATGTGGTCATGTGGAGGTGATGGGACGAAAACTGATTATTGTATTGTATGTATATACATACGTGTGGCACTTTGGAGCGTTTATTTGTAACTATTCTAGCCTATTCTATATTTTATCCTTCGTAGATTGACGACAATGCTTCCGTGACTACATAGTGTTATATAATATATCCGAATATTTTGCCCCTATAGTATCAGCCAAGCGAAGTAATAAATTGTAAATGGACGGAAGCGGGAATGGACGAGCTGATCAGCCGGTAAAAGTTCGTGCAATAAGCGCCAAAAAGTTTTCCGGCGAGGGATTTGCTGGCAGTTGTCTCAGGTAAAGTAAGCCCTTTCGGAAATCACGTTATGGTGGGGGTATTCTTAAAATGGGAATGCCTCAAGCTCGTTAGTGTGCTCGTTAGGTGGCTTGCGAATGTGAAGACCTATTCTAGCCGATGTCTTTGCCGAGAGCAGAGAGCGTCTCGTCCGATTGTGTGTGATTTACTCCGCACTCTGTGGGTTTCTATTGCCGCAACTTCTTTGCTGGTACAGGGTACTGGTCCAATATACAAGATACTCTATCCAACGCCAGTGTCCTGTCTTAGCGCCTTCGGCTCAGGCTGGCTGGGGATTGCCAGGCTATGTTGGGTCGGCTTTGCATCCTCTTGGTTGGTACAGAGCACTCCGTATCTTCTCGCCAAATGCAAATCTCGATTCGGATAAAGAGGAAACCGGTGGCTGTTGGGGTACGCAGTATTTATTTGGCAGTAGCACTCATTTCAACAAGGCGACCCATGCGTTTCAGAGGAGTGTGTCCACAAGCCTCAAGACGGGTGTGTGGCTTGCTTAGATGACGGCGTGCAGGGATGGCGGATCCCAGCTCGCCTCGCCACCCACCATCAGGCTGCTATGTCAGATCGAGACGCCTCATACCAGTAGTACGAACTATGTGGAACTCTACGCACGGTGTAGCAGCCTCCCGGCCTGCATTTGGTAAGTTCTATTTGCTGTGATACGCAGCAGCTCGCTTCGGTCGGGATAGAGAGAGGGGATGTGCGATGTGTGACGCCGACTGAATGGGGGGACATGTGGATGCCGCTCCCCATCACCCAGCGTCTAATAATGTTCGCTGTGCATCGTTGCGACAGCGAGCAAATCGGAATCGCGCAGATTACTTACATGGTCGTTCTCAAGCTGTGTCCCTCGCACCCCCGGAGCAAGCCCGGGTTGGGTAGGCGGTGATCTATCCGTGCGTGGGTAAATGTGATGGGTCATTTTATCGGCGGTCCGTCGAGAGTGTGGGTTGCTGCGCACTAGGTGGTAAGCCCGTCCCAGAAAAAGCTAGCGTTACAGCTGGATGTGGGACGGCAAACCACGAGGCGCGAGCCGGCGTTGAAGAAAAGCACCTATCCTGCCCCCTGTGTAACCGCAGTGCGAGCGAGGTCCGGGCCCTCCAGCAGGCCGTTGCTTCCTCACCTTCCTCGCCTTCCCTGTATGCCTGTAGTAGTATGCACCTTCTTTCCACGCATTTTCTGCCGTTCCTTGCCCCCATACTCCGTGCGAGGAACAATCCGACTCGCCCGAAAGACCAACACATTCGCAACTGCAATGTCATGGCCATACATACATAGAGCGCCCCTCTCCCAATAGCGTCTAGCCCGTCTTGCCGCTCGCCTCCCACTGCTCCGTTGCGTAGCAGGGAAGTGTCAGTGCGACAGGCCCAGAAGTCTGAGCGCGGTGTCGAGCAGCCCAGCAGCCACGAAGCGAATTCTAACAACCCTAACCCAGCGCCCAGCGCAACCAATGTTCCCGCCGCCCCAAATCTCTTCCTCCATCATCTCCCCCAGTCGCTCGTGCTCAGCTCAATCGATCGCTCTCCTCACTGACCATCGACATCACCATCGCCATCACCATCATCATCACTATCATCATCTAGCATCGCTTCGCTTGATCTGCTGTGCTTTTGTGTCAAATCTTCTTGCCGCTGCTGCGAAGCCTAGTTCACTGGCTGCCATTTTGAGGAGGGACGCTCAGCGGGACTCGGTTCCTGCCTAGACGATTTTCCTTCACCACTCCTCTTGTCTTCACACACACACATCACAGGGCCTCTGGAATCTGGCCTTTGATTTGTGCCGTGCTACGAACAGACTTGTGGCGCTCAAGTGCGTGACTACCTTTAGCAAAATCGTTCAACGGTGTCTATCCGTCGTCCGACATCTCAGCTTACAAAGGACAGAGCATCGTTTCTCTGCTACGCCTCGATAATACTGGGCCTGACGCTGGTGCAGATCTTACTGCTCTGGAAGCTTTAGTTTCGAGACCAGGCTACGCTCTCTACCGGTATCCGTTTCCGAAAAAGAAAAAAATAATTATTGGCCGGAGAACGACACCTGCTTTTTGTGATTTGCCTTCCCCCGTGCTTCCATCTCTGATGGCAAGCCTTCAACAGCCATCGCCGCCGGGCGGCCTTCACCCACATCACCCCCCGCCTAATGGCCCACCGCAACCGCAACCAAATGGACATATGCCACCTGGTATGCAAGCACAGCAGGCGAAACCTGCCTCATCTCAACACCTGGCTGCAATCAATGAGGCTGTATGGTTGCAAATAGGTTGGTTGCGCAACGAGAGCATATTAACAGTGTGTTTGCTAACTACTTTATAACAGGAAGTCTTACAGAATTGATGGGGGATTTAGACGGCGCTATGAATGCCTACGAGCAGGCGCTTCGCCATAACCAGTGGTCTGTTCCTGCGATGAATGCTATTTCCTGTATATTGAGAACCAAGGAGCAATTTCCCAAGGCCGTGGAGTACCTCCAGAATATTCTCAATCTCGATGGAACAAACGGTGAAGTTTGGGGGAGTCTTGGTAAGTTCTCCGTTGCCGTGGGAATGTATGGGGACTTATTCGTTATATAGGCCATTGTTTCTTGATGATGGATGATCTTCAGAAGGCTTATGAGGCCTATCAACAGGCTTTATATCATCTTCGAGATCCAAAGGTAGGGCTGCATGTGCCCAGACCCCGAAACTTTGCTAACGGGAATTTAAGGAGCCTAAACTGTGGTATGGCATCGGAATTCTCTATGATAGATATGGTTCTCTTGAGCACGCGGAAGAGGCGTTCTCACAGGTTATGCGTATGGAGCCACATTTCGAAAAGGCAAATGAGATCTACTTTAGATTAGGAATAATTTACAAACAGCAACAGAAGTATCACCAGAGTTTGGATGTAAGTTGGGGACTCGAGGTTATACTGCGAATATCACTAACGATCTCGTGCAGTGTTTTAAATATATTGTGACGGACCCTCCCCGACCGTTGACTGAAGAAGATATATGGTTTCAGATTGGCCATGTCCATGAGCAGCAAAAAGATGTAAGAGATGGATTTGATTCGTGTGTAGACGTGGAATGCGCTAACAGAAACTTAGTATGCTGCTGCAAAGGATGCATACAAGCGGGTCCTTGATCGAGACCCGAACCATGCGAAAGTCCTCCAACAGCTTGGGTGGCTACACCATCAACAGAGCAATAGCTTTACAAGCCAGGAGCTAGCTATAGAGTACTTGGAAAAATCAGTCAGTTCAGGTATGTAACTTGGATATTGAGTATTTTCTCTATAAAACCACTAAAGGTGATTACTAAAACTTCCGTTAGACAACCAGGATGCCCAAAGTTGGTATCTGCTTGGACGTTGCTATATGTCACAGCAAAAATACCCTAAAGCTTATGAAGCTTATCAGCAAGCTGTCTACCGAGACGGGCGGAACCCGACCTTTTGGTGCTCCATCGGGGTGCTTTACTATCAGATTAACCAATATCGTGATGCCCTTGATGCATATTCCCGTGCTATCCGTTTGAATCCCTATATTTCAGAGGTCTGGTACGACCTGGGAACATTGGTAAGTTTAGTTCCTTGTCGTAGTTATTTAAGGATACTGACTATTCGCAGTACGAATCGTGCAACAACCAGATAAATGATGCGTTAGATGCCTATACCCGAGCTGCTGAGCTGGATCCTTCCAATGTGCACATCAAAGCTCGACTGCAGCTCCTACGTAATGGTCAACCAACAGGATTACCGAATCAAAACAGCGCTCCTCTTCCGCAGGACGTTCATCCTCAAGCTTACCAGGCAGCTGGAGTAGCAGGCCCTCCTGGGCCACAGTGGGGAGCTCCGGCTCCTGCTCCTGCCCCCCAAGGCCCACCACCTGGACCTCCAGCAGGAGACGGTTGGAGCCGACACCTCGCCGAGATACAACATCCGCAGCCGAGCAATTTATATGATAACAAAGAGGGTATCCGACCGCCTCCTCCCCGGCAACCAAGTCCGAGGCAGGATCAGTTGCGGTTGACACAGGACCAGAGTCGCCATACTCCGGGTCGTCGGCCACTATCCCCGTCGCCTAAATTCAGTCACCCAGTGCCGAGCCCATATGGCCCACCGGCGGCACGCCCTCCCCAACCACCGCCGCCGTTGCAACAGCCGCCGCAGCCGCAGCCTCCTCCTAATCGTATCCTCAATCCCGATTATAATGCTCCTGCCCCTACGATACTTCCACCAACTACCAGCGGAAGCAATGGTATTGGTGGGCCTGGTCCGGCTCCTCCTTATGGACGTGGCAATAGTCCCATTCCCGAGGTTCGACCGCTTGTCGATGAACGTATGCCGTCCCCGAATTCTGGCTACCCGCACCACCAGTATCAGCATCGCCCGAACCCGTCGCAACCTAGTAACATTGCTAGTGGGGCCCCCCCGCCAGCCGCGGCAGTGGCGGCAGCAGAAGCCGCTGCTCGCGAGCGGGATGATAGGCCTCCATCCGCTCACAAGCGAACGCGGGAGTGGGAAGAAGATATATCCTCCAAGAGACCTGCGTCTGACGAGAATCGTGCAAGGCTAGAGGATCACCATCACCATAGACCCTCTCCTCCGGATAGGATGTCTTCGCCGCATGAACCCCAGAGACGGAATTCATCCGAGGCCCGGCGTGCAGAGGAGCAGCGCCGCACCAACGACAATTACCACCCATCGGATGCTGCCCACCATCCACCAAATCTCATGCCGATCAATCACCCGCAGCTGCCGCCCATGTCCGAGGTTGCTAAAGAAGAGCCTGCGTTGAGAAAGATGGAAGTCGATGAGAACTATGATGATGACGGCGAAGACAACAAGCCTGAGAGAACCAGCCCGCCCAGTGCAAATAGTGGCATCAGCAACGGAATGGTCAATGGTCAACCAAAGGTTGAGTCATCTAGCTGACGCATATTGATGTAGTCATGTGCAAGTCAGCCCTTTACTCCTTCGCCGCACGAGTTTACTTAGGTCTTAGATGTGCGCCTACTATATACTCCTTGTTTTTTGTCTCGTTTGGTGGTGATTGACGAATCGCCTTCCCGAAAGGGTTCTGTTTGGCGAACGCTTGTCCCTGAATTCTTGTACCGTCTGCGGCATATCACCCCTGCTTTCTTTGACTCCGCCATCTTAGAGATTCTGTCTCGGCCAGTCGGGCATTGCGGTTTTCAGACGGATGTTCTGAGAGAGGTACACGTGGTGTCCAAGGATAGATGAGCGGATGAACCATGAATGGGCCAAGTTGGAGTGGCAGGAGCGACCGGAGAGGGATCTCTTTCTTGTATGGGGCGTATGAAGTGTATGATGGGGTTTGATAGGAGCGTGTAGCATAGGCATAGGCATAAGCAAAAAAGTTGACGTTATTCCACGCAAATACAACCAGTCTATCAACACATGGACCTCTGATGAAAGAATGGGTTTCATCCGTTAATGTCCCACATACAATTAACCGATTTCATCGATATTTCACTCCCGGCAACTTCTATGGATTAATTCTACTATTCCGATGAAAAGATGAATTCTATGGATTCCGTCGGTTTACAACACGCCTGAATCTCCTGAGACGATATGTTCTCCGCGGCTTGGCGTGTGGGTAAGTGTGTGAGGTGGTATGAGATGGTTGGGTGGGGCAATGTAGTCCTATGTATGTGATGGATATGGGCGCTATCACTCGTACTGGGCAGATCTACCACGTAGACGGTGTGGGTTTGCGGCATGGATGGGGATCCCATCGGCGATGCCAGGCGACGCCAAGTACCAAGAGAAGGCCAAGCTGTTTCAAAGCGACGGTCATGGGTGGTAGTGGCGAGTTGGTATCTCAGAGGGGGGATATCCTCTGCTTGTGGGCTTCCTGATCTTCCTGATATATAAGCAAAGGGCATCAATAGGGCTTCTGTTTGACGGTGAGTGCGAGGGAGCAGAGAACGCGGTGAGGGGTGAGGAGAACAGCAATACGAGGCGGATATGCCTCTCGACACATTCCCCGCCTCCCCGTATAGCGTGTCTTCGTCTTGGTCTCGTCGTTGCCCAGTCTCGACGCCATGGCTCGGGTTGTCTCGTGCTGCTGCTCACACCGCTGCTGACTGGCTCGGCCGTCAAATCGCCGCGTGCCCTCGTTCCTACCAGAAAGGCCAAGACGACATCAACTCCGCGCTTCTCTCACTGCTCTGTATGTCCCTGCACACAAAGTCTTGGGGCCAAGACGTCCCAAGAAACACCCAAGAAACCTCCGCCCCCAAGCAGCCTTCCACATTCGCCATGGCGAGGAAGTCGGCCGTCTTGGGTGCTTGGAACTGGAAGAGCCAGCGAAATTAAAAACCCAAGGTCCTCTCTTCTTTCCGCTCTTTCCTCGGGCGACCTCGAAATGCCCGTGACGTACACATTACAGACGGGGTCGGCGTTTCTGCTTATCGAGTCTATCAGTGTCCTGTAGTGTTTGCCGGCGATGATCATAGTCGTCATGTCGTCGCTGCCATCGCCACCAGCAAAGCCGATTGACTATCGCGATGAGTGGCTGCAGACACAGCCATATCCACCTCGACCAGCCCCACAACAGCAACATCAACACCAGCAGTCCTCCGTGGCTATACCCCCACCGGCAGCGGCAGCAACAAAGGCGAGCACCCACACGCTGCGGTACTCGGATGACAATGTCGCTACCATTTCTGTGCACAGCACCGTATCGAACATCTCCTCGCCCGAAGCGTGCGACAGTCCTAGCAGCAATTCTTCATCAGCCTCATACTCACAGCCTGCCAGCCCACATCAAAGTATAACCCGGTCGTCGGGGATCCCGATTTCCGAGTTGGAGCGGGTGGGGGCGACGAGCAACCAAGCGGATGGTAACCAGCACCACCACCGACAGGAGCGACAGGAACGGCGTCAGCATCGCCAACACAACGTCGTTGTGGGTGATGCTGAGAAACAGCTAAGCACCCAGACAGATGGTACAGGCGATACAAGATACGGGCACCCTGAGCATGACTGGCGGCACAGATGGAGTGTCACAGCGTGTTACCGTTCCTCTCTCGCCAATGAAGGCAAGATTGAGAAAAAGGCCCCAAGTATCTTGGTAGGGATAAACACCGATGAGGGGAACTGTATCAATCTTCTGACAAATTCTGGATAGGTCTTCCTAGCACTCGTCAACCCTCTACTCTCACTCGCCTTCGCCCTCTATACCCTCCTAATCCTCTTCTTCCTCACTCTCTGTCTTCCTCTCCAACTCTGCTCACAGACCCCGACATTCGTGTCGCAATTGGACCGCTTCCTCTCCTCAACACTTCGTCTCCATTTCAACCTCATCCAGTCGGCCGCGGACGGACAACCGGGTGCTTGCCATCCTGTACGCCTAGCCTTACTCCACCTTGCCTCACCGTTGTTGGCGCTCGGCACGGCAGTATGCGTTTGGGTGGCTGCGGTATTCTGGGTCTATGCGGCGATGCTGGGGGACCCGGATGGAAGAGGCAGAGGCGACGATGGAAGAAGGGCGGTATTGAGTGTACGGAGGTATTGGGAGCGTATCCTTTGTTGGGCACTGAGGTGACGATAGCGTTCGATTTCGCTCCCCCTTGACGACTAGATGGCTGAAGAATCGAAATTTTCTCTTCGACCGTACTACGAATGAATGGATTGGTGCAACCACCGACGGGCTTGCAACATCACCCTCTTGTGCGAGTTCTGGTGACGCCTATGACGGTAACCATATGAGTCTCATTCCTCTCTTGGCTAGAATACACAGATGGCTTCTCCAGCCCATGTGATGATATATTTATATATAAAAAATTGTACATCGCAAGCTCGTGAACACGAACGTCCAAAAGTAGTAGTGCCCAGTCCAAGTCAAATAGTGGAAGTGTTGGAAGCGTCGCCTTAGTACACATTCATGGCTGTACAGCGTGAGATTCCATTCAAGTCTCCAATATTACCCGATCCCATACCCCTTTCCCTTAACCCTTTTAAATGCAGCAAGACGATGAACAGAATAAAGATTAACGCCATAACCTTTTTAGCGAAGCACGGCACCGGGAAGGAGACGATGCAAACTCCGATAACCATAGAAGTCCTAGAGGTGCAGCAAGCCGGACAGCGTGCGAATACTCAGGCATACCTTTCTGTAGGTTGCCGGAGAACTGGCGGAGGCAGTGGCATTGGCGGTTGAGATGGCCTGTATTGCCGTTCGGTCTGGCCATTGGGCCACCCTTGCCTAGCTACAGGAGGCACATACGGCCAGGTTGGTGTTCGTTTTGGTTGTTTCCGCCTCATGCAACAATTCCATAGGCACGCCAAAAGGGACAAGGCAATAAGGCCACCGATTCCAGCTGCTAGGCCAATAACGAGAGGTTTGTTCTGGGATATCCAACTGCCAACCTCCTTCACGATGTTCGAGCCTTTACACACACCCTATACTGATCCTTAGTAACAATTCTCTCATATCAGGGAACTTCACTTTCTAGTGACTGTGGCGAGACATACGTTCTGGCATTGGCCACCGCCCCCACATCTAGTACCGTCCAAAAAGTTCTGCTGCATACCGTAACAGACTCCGGCGCCAAACTCGGGTGATGCACATGAAAGCTGACAATTGCTGCTATCGCAAGCATATGTATCATTGTTTTGAGTGTAGGAACCCATCAGCGTCTTGCACTGCATATCTCTCGATGTGCATTGGCCGCTAGTACAAGTCAAGCCTTTCGTCTTTCCGCATTTTTGCCCTGTGTATCACTCAGCAAACCGCTTTGATATCAAAGGATTCTTGCTCCAGCATAAGTGTAGACTGATACATACCATTAGGTGCTGTCTTATCCTTCGGGCAAACAGCAGATGTGCCGGAACACGTCTCTTGTGGGTCGCACTCGCCAGTACTTGCGCGGCATACCGCGTCGGCTGCGGCAAACTGACAGCTTTTGCAACAATCCTCGTTCGAGTCGTCACAAACAGCACCACTTTTAAATTTGCAGGTCCCGGGATCACAACATTGGTTGTTGCCGCAGCTCGCTGCACCACCACAATCACATTCTTCACCTTGCTCCACAATCCCGTTTCCGCATTGGCTACCAGTAATTATCGACACGTCTTTATTCGCTCTTAAGCAAGAGGAATTGACGCTGTTCCGGCCCAATGCAGAACAGATGTTACCAATAGAACATGGACTGAACGCAGTTATCCCTTGGCCAGTGGATGGATTCATAATGTATTTTCCAGATGCATCACAGGTCGATTGGCTGAGCGGACAGCACTGCTGAGCGTTGAAAGTGGTGCCATCATTACAGGTTTGGCTATTGCAATCATGGACAGCCCCAAAGGTGTGGCCAGTCTCATGGCTAAGGAAAATCAATGAATGATTCGTTCAACACGGGGGGTTAACTTACGCAATAACCTGCCATTCGGTCGCTGTTCGTGCAACAACATTGGCACCACTGACAGTCTCATCAGAACTCACCTGTGCATCTGATACACAGGCTTGGCCCAACCAGGCTAAACCAACAGCCGCTCCGGTATTGCATGTAGTTAGTAGCGTCCAATAAGCGTTACCATCGCCCTGTTTCGTCCCTCTCCATGCTGAAAATAAATTGAGTCGATCTTGAATCGTAGTGTTACTATTGCATGGGAAGTTCCAGGGCGCTGAGGATGGTGGTGTCCCAGGGCAATCGGCCTCACTGACCGTCAGGGTAAAGAGACCAAGGGTAATATTAAAGGTCTTCTCATACAGGTCGGATGCGGAATTGATTTGTGTGATGACGTTTTGGCGAGCACTTTCGGTTGAGTTAAAAGACGCAGTGTATGTGCAATCTGTGGCTACGCCTACCAAGGCCACCTTTCTTGTGCTGGGGCACCCAGCCGTATCACCAATAGTTGACTTCAGGTTGACGCCTGCTGAATTTCCCGTCTTACCCCCTGTGCCACTGTCGATCTGCCGTTTTCCAAACAAAGAATTCAAAGACATTGAAGCCCAATACCCTCCATCCCGCCTCAAAACGTTCGAATATACTGGGTGGTCTGGTTGTGTGTTGAAGATGAGCTCATCTGCAGGACATAGGATTTTGCTATCCTCTGACCGCTTCAGTTCCGATTCGCTCTGATCGACATCAGAATCTCGGAACATCACCATATACTCATCGTCTGATTCTTTAACGAATGGATCTAGCTCGTGCTTTGTCTGCATATAACTGGTCCGGAGCTGTATGTGGTGGTGGTCATGCATAATCGTAAAGGCACCTTCAAATAGAGGCTTTACGCCATCTCGACGGACAACAATCCTCGCCCAGCCCACGTTCTCCCAATTTCCACCTCTATCCTGAATCCATGTATGTCCCTTGAAGACTTTGACCGTGGCACGATCTATTAAGTCTGTCTGTCGGACCTCTCCGTATTTATTTAAGAATTCTATCCTTGCTCCTTCCGGTATGATATCGTGATTAGGTTCAAGCGTAAGTTTGACTCGTTGCCGGGCCTGGTGAACGCCAAAGGTGAGGTCGAATGACGAAAGGGCGCTGACTCGATGCGAGGGAGTATGGATGGTTGGGTTTTCAACGAGCGATAGATAGATCAATGGTCTTCGACCCTCAGAATACGCTGTATGTGGAATTCAGCAGCCATACCAGGTAAGGCAGGGGATGGGAAGCGAGCATACCAAATGCAGTGAGAATGTAACATGCGCCAACGAAGAGTAACACTATCCGACCTGGAGAAAACATATTGGAGTAGAGAAGGGAGAAGGGTGGAGGTCGATGGGGGTAGAGTAGAGAGGGCCTTGGTCCGTGCAAACGTAGCCGCCCAGTCGATGGCCCGAATGATGCCCTCCAACTCCCAGCTATCTAGAGAGGGAAAGGCTCGGAGAGCAAGAGCAATAAACCAGAAATGGAGAGAAGGCAACGAGTTACGCCAGCGATGGTCGAAGTGAAGGAGGGGAATGTGGATCGGCCGGTCTGGTAACCTCGCACGGAGTTTGCGCGGGAATGTTTATGCACATTCGCTACGAATAGAATAGGTGACTCTGGAATAATAACGCCGCGTAAGCGTGGCAACCGCCCCGATGCCTGCGCCTCCCCGATCACACCGGAACAAGCTTATCGCTCAGAACGCAGGACGTGTAGACGCGTAAAGGCTTGGGGGGGTGAGGCTGAAGCTGAGGGCTGGGATAAGGATAAAAGATGAGGAGCTGTGAAGTGAAGAGGAGCAGAGCAGTACAGCACTCCATAAGCTTTGTCGTGTTCTGAAAATGGCACGCGGCAAGCATTACTCCGTATCTTACGCACTGCGTTCCGCGTCCAGCTTTGGTTTCACTCGGCCCAACGCCCCAAAGCCGGCCGGTGGTGCTACGCTATTTGTACGAAGACTGCTATATACATGTAGGAGAGGGAATTGTCCTACTTACTGCCCGAGATAATCTCGATCCCCCAACCTCAAACCCGCGGCTTTTGGCGTGAAGGCATTGCATCGTATGCATCTTAATGCCGAATTCCTGCATTGCACCGCAGCAACCGGGGCGCAGCAGCACACCCACACCCATACCAGCCATGTTATCGCCCTGTCGAGCCCGGCGGTTCTTGTGACTGGCTAAGCGTGCGTTGGGCTGGATAGCCTTTGTGCACCCGGCCCCCCCTCCCGTGCCTCTGTATGGTCTGCAACATACAGTACTTGTGCGCAACACAGGACCAAGTGCTTGTACATACGTATAGCCTCACAGCATATACCAACTGGCTATTTAACTGCGTGATCTGGTTGCCATTAACTAAATAAGCATATTCCGTACTGTAGTAGCGTGCTTATCGGAATCTCAAGCGGACGACATGCTTGTAGCCCAATACATGTACTAGCGAAGCCTTCGATATCCAACAGCAGGGCAACAGCCTCCGCTTTTTTTTCTTTGGTTGGTAGAGGTGTGTACACGTGAGAAAATACGAAATTCTGCTCGCCAGCCCTCTCCGGCAAAACGCTGTATAACTCACTTCTTTCGAGCTTCATGCACAGTCTGGATGATCTTCTCGACCACGCTCGGATCGGACAACTGCATTCTCTCGTAAGCACGGTAGAAACCCGAGCCATGGCCGCCAAGGCTTCGAACTTACCGTTGATGTATCACCAAGAGAATCCTCCTCTCCGGATAGGATCTTGCGGAGGATACGGCGCATGATCTTACCTGAACGGGTTTTCGGCAGGTCCTCAACAACGTATATAGCTTTTGGAGCAGCAAATGGGCCGATCGATTTTCGCACCTGGAGCACAAGGTCTTTGCGGACTTCGGCATTGGCCTCATTACCATCTTTAAGGGCAACAAAAGCGTTGACAGCTTGCCCAGTCAACTCGTCCTGGACACCAACAACTGCAGCTTCCGCCACGGCAGCTGCATGGGATCGTGATTTCAGCAGTGTACTCTTCCAACTGGGCACGCTGGGGACATACGGTATTCTATAAGGGCAGCCTCTATCTCAGCAGTTGATAGTCGGTGTCCACTAACGTTAACAACGTCATCAACGCGGCCGCGGATCCAGTAGTAGCCCTCACGGTCACGGCCGGCACCGTCACCAGTAAACTGCATGTTCGTCAGTCATAAAAGTCGAACAATAGTCGTACAACTCACGTAATAGCCCTTGTACACATTAAGATACGTATCCATATACCGCTTATGCGCACCCCAAACAGTACGAGCCATACTAGGCCACGGTTTTTTAATTGCCAGCACACCCTCAACATCGTTTCCAGCAATTTCTGCACCAGACACTGGATCAATGATTGCTGCATCGATGCCAAAGAATGGCAGAGAAGCACTTCCCGGCTTTGTTGAAGTGATACCACCTAGGGGCGTAATGACATGAGAACCGGTTTCCGTTTGCCAGTAAGTCTGTGATTTCATCAGCCTATCACTAATACTACTAATTGGTCTAGTGAACCCACATCAACAATATGTGACTCCTCTTTACCAACAATTTCATAATACCACTTCCATACCTCCGCGGCAATTGGCTCACCCACCGATCCCAGGACTCTCAAGTGAGACATATCGTGTTTAATGTGGTGATCTCCCGCGCGCTTGAGCAGTCTGAGCGCCGTTGGGGCGACGTAGAACTGCGTGACCCTATGTTTCTGAATGACATCCCAATAACGGGAGAAATTAGGATATGCTGGGGTTCCTTCGAATACAACGGTTGCTACACCAAGCAGGAGTGGTGCATACACCACATACGTATGGCCGGTGATCCAGCCAACGTCACCACCACAGAAAAACCGATCGGTATCGTGAATGTCAAAGACGTACTTTGCAGTAGCCGCTGCGCCTACGAGATAGCCACCGGTCGTGTGCATGACGCCCTTTGGTTTGCCTGTGGACCCGGATGTATATAGTAAGAAGAGTGGATCCTCAGATGACATAGATTCAGGAGCAATGTAGGCTGGGTATTTTTCAACCTCCTCATGCCACCACCAGTCACGGCCTTCGGTCCATGGAATATCTGCGCCAGTGCGCTTGTAGACGAGAACGTGAGAGACGTCCGGGCATTGCTTGAGAGCATCGTCGACAATGCGTTTGGTGCCAATAGTCTTTCCGCCGCGCTTGCCCTCGTCAGTAGTGATCACAACCTTCGATTGAGCATCGATGACACGATCACGAAGTGAGTCTGAACTAAATCCTGCAAAGACCACCGAGTGGACAGCACCGATCCTAGTACAGGCGAGGAACGCAATTATGGCTTCAGGGATCATAGGCAAGTATATAGCCACAGTATCGCCTTTCTTGACCCCCATAGCCTTGAGCACGTAGGCAAGCTTCGACACTTGCCGAAGGAGTTCACCATAAGTAATGGTGCGCCCCCCGGATGGTTCATCGGCCTCATAAATGATCGCCGGCTTGTCAGGGTTTTTGAAGGCATGGCGGTCAATGCAGTTGTATGATGCATTCAAACGCCCTTCCAAGAACCAGGCAATATCGCCGTGCTCAAACGACCCAGAATGGACCGTCTGGAAGTCCTTCTCCCAGGTCAATAACTCGCGCGCATGTCTCGCCCAGAACTTTTCGGGCTGATCGATCGATTCCTTATAGAGTTTGTTGTACTCGTTGATATCACAGAGGTGGGGCCTAGAAGGGTGTTTGCTGTCGGGGCTAATTAGCATCATGCGCCTACAGATGTAGGGCTACCCCGCGTCCAGGGTCTAGGCAAGACTCACTCGAAAAGGCCCTTTGGTGGAGGGTACGACCGCACTTCATGCGCTTCAACAACAACCGGCTTAACGCTACCCTCAGACATCTTGGCTGATGCGATGCGTTATCTACTGGCTCGGCGTTTAGGCCACCAGTTGGTAGGTGGGTTTTAGTTGAGCCGATTTAAGAGTTTCTTTGTTCTTCGTTCAAGGAGCGGCGCAGGAGCAAATTAGAGCGGGAACAAAGACGGCGGGTGAGGGAGGGAAGACCTGTGGATAATATACGTATAGGAAATGTATGGGTTGAGCACGGCCGGATCAACGCAACACACGGAGCTCGAGTCCGGTCCGGCACAGACTCGGGTGAAAAGCACAGCGTAACCAAGCAAGAAATTAAGGCGAGGATATATTTTGGTCATTGCACAGTACCCGGTTATCTAGGTCATCCTGAAATGCAGTAGCTCACGGCCCATGGCTCACCTGGCCCTGGCTACCTGCTTGTCGGGATGCACTGTAAGAGGGGGCTGGAAGAGGGCTGGAGGGGCCAAGAAGGAGGAGGGGTACGGAGAGCCAGCCTTGGTGGCACGCTGGACCAGAACTTCTCTGATGTGCTCTGATATGGACTAGAGCGCTAAGCCAACAGACCGCCTCGTCTTCCGTTGGCCCGGCCGATGGGTGGCCGTGTCTACTGGGCGCGGCGTGGGTGAACGGAAGATCATTGCGTGAGATCTACCTCCAGGCATAATGCCGATCCCAAATTGATTCTTATGTGCACACGCACGTCAAGCAACTCGGGCACCACTCACGGAAGAAGCCTCAGCAGCGAAGCTGACTGCTGCCTTGGGCCTGTTGCTCATCGCCCGTACACTATGTCCGAAATACTTGTTCGCTAGCTCCCTCGTTACCACTTGAGCGGCTGTCAGTACATAAAGCTGATATACCCTGGCGAGCTGTCACGAAGAGCTCGCCATCTATGCCTATGTTAGAGTACACACAGGGAGTGGCCCATTAGCACGCAATGCTTGCCCGTCTCGTCCCGCCCAAATCCGGCTCACCATGCAGCACTGTCAGGATAAGTAGAGCACGGCGCACACTGAGCACGGGAAACTAGCAGTTCCGTGTGCCACATCCAGGGTCTGGCTTCCCGCCCATCGATTAATGCTCCGACCAATACTCCTTATCTGTGCGCCATATGCAGGCACACAACCACACAAGCAGACCAACATAACGCCAAGAATTGTATCTCATCTGCTTACAGAGGTGATAATCAGTAAGTCATCTGCAAGCGCAGTTCTCTGCAGATTCCCAGTGTCTCTCAGCCATTTCGGAGTGATCCGTCAGCGTGCTGGGCCAACGGACCGCCCATCCCCATAGTGCGATACAACAACGCACCCCCCACCTCAACCCCGCAACCATGGCGACAAGGAACGGTTACTCCTAAATCTGCGGGCTAGCCCCAACCCGGGCCCAGACCGTACTCTACACGCCTTGCCATCTTTCCATACCGCTAGGGTAGATACAGAGTCATACCAGGGGAATGGACCACATCCGGGAAACGATATTCGGTTGGTTTTGCTTGCCCAGATAATCAGGCTACCCTCCACCGCCAGTAAGTATTCGAATTGGGGGCACATTTCAAACAAAACAACTGCCAAGGCCACCTACATAGTAACTCTAGAGCGCATGCCCTACTTTCTATCAATAAATTAATACAGCCAAGCCAAGAGTAATAATTATCTAAATCTGCAGTAAGATTTGGTTTTGATTAGCCTATTTAGATTAAGTGATTTCCTTGGTGCCTGGTCACCAGACTGTTCGGTTTGTTAAAGCAGGAAAAGGTAATATGTGCTAAGAACCGAGTAGTTTTAAGGTAACTGAAAGGATTTGAAAATGAACAATATATTGAGTTAAAATTCTATAGAAGGCCCCGCAACTAGTATGTATATGGTATATGCTATGTAGATAGAGATGACATACTTTTCTACGGTCCATTCTCATGGCACTCCTCCTCTTATGAATCAACGGCAACATACGTTAAACACATATCTGCCCTTGCATGTCCTACAATGCGTGCAAGCCCCAGTGCCGGACAGCAGCCCCTTCACTAGAGACACGAAAAACCGCCCCCAAGCTCATCATAATATCCGCTCAGCCAATGTCTCCCCACCCCAATCATCCCGGCTTTCACCCAGTCCTTTACTAATATCAGAATTCCACGGCTTCCTCGGGCCGCACTCGCGCCCGCCCCGATGTCCCGACCTGACGACACCAGCCTTCCTCTTCCCGATACCCATTTCTCTCCACTTCTTAGGCGGCTTCACCCCCAATTCCACCATCTTCTCCCAAATTTTCTCTCCACGTTTGTCCCACCTAGCCCGTCTCTCCCCCACTTCCTCGTCACTGGGCCGCCATTTGCTTTTTAATATTCTGCGGATAGCCTCAGGAGAGACCTTAAACTGCTCTGCGAGGACAGGGGTTGTGTACTTGTCAGGGAACTGTGCGTTCAAGGCACGAATGCCATCCAGAGCATCAGGTGAGAGGCGCTTGCGAGGGTTCCAACCGCCGGCGCCAAATTTCACCTCAAGTACATCTTTCTGTACCCGCCACGGCTCAGCGCGAGGCCGAACTTTACCAACAGGGCAAGAGGTAGTCGTCGCTACGACACCCCCCTCGACCTGTCCATCCCTTCGGTCTACTCTCGAAAGGGTCCTCGAGTAGGCTTCTTCTCTACTCTCACCGCCACTTTCCGGTAGCGGCATGTACATTGGTTTATCCGCGCCAGCTTCGGCTGCTATGACATCAATGGCGATTGGCGATAGATCTAAAAATGCGTAGCTGTCACGTAGTTTCTCGGGCACGCCTCCCGGCGAACCTGACGGCCATGACCGTGAGTGGTTGTGTCCGGGCTTAGGTGTATCAAACACCTTATCGCCATGTACAGCATCTCGGTGCAATATAGTACTGGCCTCGAGGCCTAATTCGATATGGTCAACGCCATCGTGGAAGAATCCGCGTCTATCGTCTCTTGAGATGTGTGGTAATAGCGATGGTTTCGGGCAGTTGGCCTCCCTATTTTCCGAGTGAATTGTTTTCCGTGGCAGCAATGGGCCCCTACTGGCCGTCAGGTCTTCATCAAATGGCACATATAGGTCGATTTTTGGCGGGTTCGATGTCGCAGCCAGTAATCGTGGTGGGTCCCGGCCCACCTGACGAAAAGTCCTCCTTTGGACAGAAAACCACCGCCACTTAGGCGTATACGCTACCCCCGAGGAAGTGTATCTACCGTTCGAGCCGGCTATTTCTCGCAGAAAGATTCCGAGGATTCTGTCGGCACACGCAAGGCAAGGCATGATGTGGGCGGGATCGTTTGGTCTGGCGAGAGGAAGTTTCGACTACGTTGCGTTGATCAGGTGACTAAACAGCTCACCACATCATATTACAACTCCTCCATGCCCATTTCCTCTCTTGTGTCTACACCTTTGTGTCCACACATGCGGGACCTGGCACAGTAACAACCATCTAGTCTTCGTGGAATGCCATATCTTGCATTGCCATACCCAGTCTTACAGACCCTCGCTAGCTACTGCGGATGGGTAGCGAAGAACCCACTGGTTAAGAAACACCCATGTGCTTAACCAGAGATCAGTGCAGCCCAAGTACGCCGTACTACTCTGAGAACCAGGTTAGTGATCTCTCGGCTGCCATCCAGCTGCCCTCCAGCTGCCCTAACCCTGCTCACTAAGCAGCCAGAATCAACCGAGCATCTCAGAGCTAAGCGGCGGGACAGAAACAAACACACGCGTGCGGTTCGTTCCCCCTAAAGAAAAGAAAACTCACCCGCGCACTCACCACCTGCAGGAACATTTTGGTGTGTCGCCCACCGTCCTTCCTTCATCCGTCGTCTCCCCTTACCCCTTCCGTTCCTTCGCTTTGCTCGTGTACTTTCATGCAGCTCAATTCTTTTTTTCTTCACGCTCTTTAGCCTCCTGTTCCATCCTGCCTTCACCTCCCCGACCCCAGTCCATAGCCGCACAAGCGTTGCGACAGCCGTTTTCCTGTTGGCCGCGCATACAAAAGGCTCAATTGCTTCTCACCTCAACTCGCCGCTCTATGGTGGAGCCCAGCAGGCCCTCTGGCACGAAGACAAAGACTCCGTAGCGTAACATTTCAGTGCCTTTCTCTCCAAAGAATGAAGCATGGCATTCACCCCTTCGAACAACCGGGCACATCCTGCGAACGCGGGACTAGGACTAAAGCTAACTCCGTCCAATTCTCCTTATTATCGAGCTTCTGGAACAAGATCCCCGAGCAAAGCTGCGCGGGCCTCGTATGAGGCGGAGCTCTCACTAAAACATATCATTGGCACGACAATCAACTCGACGAGCGGATTTGACTGTCTTCCCACGCTAAGATGCTTTTCCTATACTGCCGGTGCGGCAGCAGTCGTGGTGAAGTTGGACGATAAGCTACAAGTGACCCAGCGTTTCTTTCGTGCAAGACCCACCGCAACTCCAGTAAATCCCACAATATCCTCTTTTCCCCCTTCGACGCCGCCCAACATTTCCTTAGAATCTCGAAGTCGGGCCTATGCGTCCCTCAAAGATGCAGGCGTTGGCGGATCTCCGCTAGTCACTGCACCCCCTCTTGGAGACTGGGGGGATTCGCCAAGTACCAAAACATGGACCGCGAGAGAAAGAATAAAGGCTGCAACATGTGTCTCCTTCAGTCCTGATGAGAGATATCTCGCCGTTGGAGAGGTTGGAGAATACTATTCATACCATTGTTGCTAGAAAAGTGCTAACTCTTATCTCTTTGGCAGACTGGATACAACCCCAGGGTACTAATTTTCTCAATGGCGAAAGATGCTTCTTCAGACATACCGCTCGCGATCCTCACCGAACATACCTTCGGCATCAAATGCGTCGCCTTCAGCCCAGATTCACGGTATCTCGCGAGTTTAGGGTGCATGAACGATGGGTTTCTCTACATATGGGCTATTAATACCAAGAATGGGTCGGTACGATTGCATTCAAGTAACAAGTGTACGAGCAATGTCCGACATATTGCATGGATGGGTCGCAGCTTAGTCTCGTACGGTGCTCGTTCCCCTAAGTGTACCAATCTGACACTAACAAAAACAACCTTAGTGTGGGTACGCGACATGTCAAGGTTTGGAGAGTTGAAGACCCAGGCACAATTTCGCCTTCAAAGCAAAAGCTTTTCGACAACTTAGTACAAACAACATCTCCCAACCTCACAGCACCTAGGACACTACCAGGGAGGAACTGTCTCCTCGGTGCCCTAGTCGAAGCCACTTTTACTTGCATTGCCAGAATCTCAGACGACAAAGCAATCGTGTGCTCTGAGAAAGGAGATATCTGTCTCCTCGATGATAGCGATGGGGCTCAACGGCTCAATAAGGTCGCACACATTGGCTTCGGTGTTAACTGCGTTGCAGTGGACCCTGACTGCAAACATGCATGGGTTGGCGGGAAGAATGGGAGCATCCGGTGCGCAACCCTACGATATCCTAGGTTAAACCCAATGCTAAAGTCATCTAGGGCGATTATTCTACGTGATATTATATCACCCAGGACACCTCCTGGATCGCCTTCACGATCCAGATCACCTCTACTATCAGCCGGTTGCAAGCCAGCTCATCTTGTTGCAATCGCTGGCATAGCTGGGCACATACTTACAGTTGACTCCAGTCATTCCATTAAGGTCTTGAATCTGGAGACCACTGGTGGTCTACTTGTGCCAAAATCAAAGGCTCAGGAGCTCCCTGCTCATCGGGATGCAGTAATGGGGGTAAAGCTCCTTCCACAACCGAACAGCTTTGACGCCACATTCTTCACATGGTCAGTCGGCGGCGCCGTTCTCTTCTGGAAGTTAGACGGGACAAATATGGGAGAAATGGGTATTGAACTAGACCAACTACTTACAAACGACGAAGAAGTTCCGAATGAGTTGAAGGTGGTGCAGGCATCACAACGGGCAGATTTTTTTGTTTCAGGGGATAAATATGGTGTTCTCCGGTAGGTTACAACCCCTCCCACTTAGTATTGGGAGACTCCCTCTCGACCCCGCAGTCAACAGTGCGTTTTCACAACTCCCAGTAGACCATAGCTCATTCTCCACCAGGATCATCGACAGCGTTACGCGGAAAAGCACATTTGATGTGAAGGCGCATGGAGGTAATTACCTTAATTCCCATCTTAGCTCCTTAACCAGACTGACGATCTTGATTAGGTGAAGTAATGGACATCGCTATTCAACAGAATGAAGACATGACGTTGGCTGCCAGCTGCGCCAGAGATCGCACGGTTCAACTATTTCGTAAGATGGAAAACATATGGAGTTTGAGTCAGACCATGGACGACCATACTTCCAGTATTTCCCGACTATTGTTTCTCGACAAAGGAGAGAAACTACTATCCTGTTCTTCTGACCGAACCATTATCATCCGTGATCTTGTGTCAAAGGAATTTCGTGGAGAAAAGGTTGTAGCATACCTACCCATTCGCACGTTGACGCTGAAGGCCGCCCCTGTTCATATGACCACGGCATCGGACCAATCCGGCACATTGGTGGTCTCAACTATCGATCGGCACATTTCTACTTTTGATCTAGCTTCCGGACGGAGTGTTCAGGTGTTCAGAGCTTCAGACCTAGAGTCAAATGACGCAGTCGTCATGGATGCCCTCGTTATGGGCAAGGAACGAACCACTTCAAATAAATCTAGAGTGTTAGCGGGTGTTTCGACCACGGACAAATCAA
>JAJDFE020000410.1:8303-33841 GCA_021527465.2 Geoglossum glabrum | reverse complement strand
CTCTGGGGTGTGAGAGACACGAATCGATATCGGCGACAGCGCCGAGAAAATAGAGAGCTGGCCAATAGCGAGGAATGCAGCTTCTCGGAGTAACCTGTCCTTCGAGTCTTCTATGATAGTCAGGGCGATTCGCACAAAAGCCATCAAGGTAGCGTTCTGAACAGAATCTAGGCGCTGACGGAAGGACAACCTGCTAAAGAGGTATCCTAATGTCATGATCGATCCATGGGCTTTGTTGACTTCCTAGAGCTAATTAGTCACTACCTCCAGCGCCTCAGGGCAAACTCTTGTTTAAAGCTACTGACAGCGCCGATTGCTCCATCCCAAGCTCTAGCTGTCTGCAACAACTGCTCTACGATACGTCGTACTATTTCGTCTGGGCAAGTGCCATGGGACGCTAAAATCCCGAATGTACGTGAGGCTGTTGTCCTAGTTTGAAAATTGTTTGAGAAAATGGCTCCCTAGAAGGAAAAAATTAGATATTATCACCGAGTCAGGATATAGTCACTTACACTAAGTTCTTGTACTCGCCCAACAAGCGGTCTTACTAGCTCGTTAGTACTCAGCGCACAAAGTTCCACGAGGTATTCGCCACACCGCTCGAGGCCCTCACCATGGTTCCAGATTAAGCCATCGAAAACAGCGTGAAGAAATCGTATTATGGAGTGAGCGCCTAACGTGGATTTAGTTAACGCAATATTCTGCAAAAACTCTTGAATGTTCTTTCGAGCGGCCTCGTCCGCCGATACCACTGCGTCAAGCTTTCGTTCCCAATCTATGTCAACAACAGGTGCGGTAGTTGTATGCTCAAGGGCTCGGGCCAGAAGAACCCTGCGGCAGTATGCAACTGCGGGTGCTAGGATATAGGCCCACCGGCTTTGAAGGGAGAATATCCTTGATGTATCGTCCAACATCCTTTCATCGCTTGTAGGTGCACCAAAAATATACGTGACCAACTCAGCAATATCGGGGAACGCACGGTTTGCGCTAGCGGCGACGCTTGCCGGTGTCCCGTGCCCAGGGTTTAGCATTCCATACCAATGGGGGTCAAGCCCCTTTTTACCCTCCTCAACGACATCGCTTCTTTCACCTAATCTACCACCAATAGCCAACAGGTCGATCCACCTGCCCACAACATCACTATAGGGTAAACACCGATTGGCGAACCGTACAGCGACGAGGCGTGTGCTCCGGCGAACCTTAGAGCCATCTCCAGCAGAGCTGTCATCACCAACCTGAAGTTCCATATGCTTTAGCAGCAAGGAGCGCAGGGCCTCTGTAACGTCCACACTCATGGCCCCCGAAAACGCTCCAATGACGCTGGAAATTCCTTCCTCGATGCTGATAGAGATACTCTCTCCAGAGTTTTCCTCACTTAGAGACCGAAATAGCCATCGTAGGAGATCCATGTTTGGATCTAGGAGTAGCTCCTCTGGGCTGGTTTTAGCTAGGAGGCCGATGCTTTCATATGCATAACCTCTCAACGACACTTCAGAAGAACTAACCCCTTCGCTAGTCGAGCTTAGACTTGGCCACCCTTGGTGCTCAATATAGTCTCTCAGTTTATACACCAAAGTCGGCGCAATAGATCGCAAATCCGCTGCGGATCCTATACGAGCTACCCAGTTAGTGAAAGAGAATATCGCTCCTCTGAGCTTCGAGGCCTCACGTCCCGAGGGACCAGACGCCACTCCTGCATCCCCACTAGCGGTAGCTGGGGGCATAATGCCCTCCTCTACTACATGCATGACATTAGTGGTAAAGGTCGTAGAAATAGCTGATTTAGATAGCAGTCCTAAGATCTTCGTCTGAAGCGCTGGCTTGACAGGGGGGGCACCCTGAGCCTCTGGGCTCCCAAAATAAATACGAAACAATCGATCAACCAAGGTGTAGTCTTCTAAGGACACACTTGGTAAGGTCCGCTTGAGGATGTCATCTCCAATGTCAGATATGCGAGAATTAGGATCAGCGCAAGCGAATAATGCCGGCAAGAATCGCTCCTGGTCAATGAATGCACCGCTCGAGACAAACCTAGCGACAAAAATCTTCGTGGCCACTAGGTTTATCCCACCCTTTTCTTCTGATGACCATGTCTCCGGCTTGCCTCCAAGCGTCAGGAAGGCATATTCATCCGAGCTAATCCCCGGGCACCTCTGAATAGCGTTCGAGGGGCCATCCTTCTCTCCTGGGCGGCTAAGAGAAAGCAATATCACCTTTCCAAACCAATTGGCGAGAAATTCGGCGTCTCTAGGCCGGTCGGCCAAGCCCAAGCTTTTCCGAAGTTCGCTATCTTCCTTGCTTCCGCGGGGAGGCAGCGGGAACAGGGGAAGTACTCTAAGCAGAAGGTTGAAAAGAGTCGCTCCATGCGTCCCAGAGCCTAGGCCATTGTCTGCGAGTCCATTGATCAAGCCTGGAAATAGCTCAACTCGCTCCTGTTGGTTAATTCAATTTTAGCCCTGCGCGTTCAGAAGGCTCAGGAGTTCTCTCACCGCAGTCGGCAGCCTGTCGAGTCCTTGCTGCACGTATATCAAGTCAAAGTGTCGAATCAGAGGTGTAGAGGGGTGTTCCTTAAACTGTTTGAGGAGAGCTGCCACTGGAAGCTTGATTGAACTATTGTTCTGCGTGTCAGCAAGGATCTTCTAGAATGTAGCCAGACAAGGAACAGCCCCAGGATATCCTACGGTGGCTTGATTCTAGTATTAATGTGGTGACATATGGAGATAACCTAATTGGGAAACATCACGACCTGCCATCAGCGGATCTATTTACACCTAGAGCTACAGGGGTTTCTCACCTTATTCCGCACACTCACGTGCTCACTAGCCAGTTTGAGCAGCAACGGAGCCAAGTATGTCTTCAAAACAGCTTCCAGCTTGGGGTCGGAATCCGCCAAGGCTATCCGGAGCTCCACTTTGTTGAGCAGGTTGAGTTCCTTCGCTTCGGGAGTCGACATTGCGATAAACAGCGCTCTGTACTTAGTGGAAAGATTGGCAGCTTTGCATATACGTTCACTTAACTACCAGGCAACGATGGAGGCCGCGAACCCGACACGGGTGGCTGAGTCTTTGGTGTAAAGCGGCAGCGGAAACTATGGAGCCTTGGCGTTTTTTCAATCGGTGGGGCACAGAGTACCCAATCGCCCTCACTAACCGTCCCAATCACCCTGATCACCCCGCAGGAAATTTACATTTGCCTAGAGATACTGGGCTGTAAGCTTAGCGAGAATTGAGCGAGGCGCGATAAGATACGGCATCTTCATGGACACAAGGGGAGGTACTCCTATCAGGATGGCGGTGTGGAGGGAGGTCACTCAGTTTCCCAAAACTTGCTTCAAAGCTAGAGAGGGGCAATGGGCAATGGCTGGGATTTCTGGGAGGTGCCGAGGAGAGAAAACTCGCAAAATGACGTTATCACCAGTCTCCAAGTTCCGCGCGGTAGGAACCAGCCACCCACGACAGATGAAGTAGCCCGCTTTCAATCGAGCAGAGATCCGCGGGTCAACCTGCGTGGCTTGCTAAGTAGAGTAGCCTAGGAGTATGACATACTGTTTACTAGGCCGGACGCGCGTTCTCTACTACGTACACTGCAAATTATTGCTGGTTCGAGGAGGCTCTGGGGGGAAGGGTCCAGTTTTGCCACAGCGGAACCCGCCAGGGTGTGAATGGGCCTAACTCCTATGATCCTTGTGATCTCCGTCTGATCTCCAAGGCTCCGATGCCCCCAATCACAAACAGGGCTGCTGCTGCAGGTCCGAAGTAGAAATACCCAAAACCCTTAGCGGGTGTTGATGAGCAGTTTCGTAATTCCACACGTAGCACAGAGTACTGGGTGCGCAGTGGCCGGTGGCCCGTCAGACGGCGTCCTCTGGGGCCGTGGTCTACGCAGTATCCCGCAGGGCGACTGCTGTCCGCCTCCGCATTCATGCATTGTGGACAGTCCCCTCCTGACCGGGCCTTGCTGGGGCTCCGGCGCCATCGAGACGGCCGGCATCAAGGCGGGTACGGGATCAAGGGGCAAAGGGGAGCGCATCGCAAAGGGCTGTCGGAGGGTTTGTAGCGAATGGGGTGCAGGCAGCGGCGCCTTAACCGAACAGAACTACCGCTTACGCCACTCCGGATCGTCAATCCGAGCCCACCACATCACCATTTTGCGCTTACGGCGAAGATTTCTCCATGACTTGGCCAATAAACGATCTCGCGACTCTATTCCCTGCTCCCACGACAGCCCCGTTCCCTCACCATAGGTCCCGTGGAAGCCCCAGTGCCTGCTGGGCCATCCCCATATGGACTTCCTCTCAGCACCTCCACGTTCCCTAGATCGCAGAAGCAATTGCCAATGCATTGGCGGGCTTGCCCTTGGTCCCGCCCCCGCCACCTACGGCATAGGCAGCAGCTCCCTTACGCCTTGGTGTCGAGGGAAGCCCTTAATAACAATGCCGTGTCCTTTGTTGGCATACCTACAGAGTATTCAAGGGGAACGAGACTTCCGCTACAGGCATGAGGGCTCCCTCGATCCCAACGACCGACGATGCTCCATTTGAAAAATTTCCTGTGCTCTCTGTACCCCAGATTGTTTGCCGGTTACCAAGATTTCCCACCGTTCCGCCAGTCCTGGTTGATCAAGATTTTCCTACAGGGCGTTCTTCCCATTCGTTTCCTCGGAATCTTAGTCGCTAGATCTTCCAGTCCTAACGATGCTACCCAGCCTAGGGATCCGTGGCGTGCGAGGCTGTGCTGTCCCATCCGCTATCGTTCAGGAAGATCGTCACTGCACTCGCCACAATTCGAGAGCCCAGACTCAATTCTACCACCTTCCCTAGGGCATTGAAAATCCTTATTTGTGGTTGCTGCTCGACATCAAGGGGAAAAAAATTCTCGAAACAAAAGACGACAGGGCACTGTCGGGCGCTCTGTGATTGCCTCTCAGCTGGCGCATGTCGACCGAACCTGTTTACAATATCAGAAAGCCAATCAGCTCTAGAGTCGGGCTCCGCAGCCAATCAACCCCATATTCTGGTCACTCGCCACTGTTATCCGAAGCAGGTTGTGATTGTGGAGTATTGCGGTGCAACAACATTGTTGTTATTTGCCGTTCGGTTCCACCGAACCCCATCGACCCGCCTACCTTCATGCGGATTAAGCTCGTCCCATTCAGCCGGCTCATTACTAGTGGATTTTGGCATCTGCGCTGCTCATCTTCACCTCCGGGACCTCGGGGCTGATACCGGTAACATTTGACACCTGTTCAATCTGGCGACCACCAAATCCTTGTGCACACCCATCTTCGAAGGACCGAGAAATACTGTTACTAGCAGCAGGCGCTCTAGAAGGCGTCCTGAAAGGGGCTACTTCTTTAGTGCAACGGGGTATTGAAGCTGTAGGAGCGTCAAGTAGTCACCCCGAACCGCACGTTCATTACAGCATTCGCCTTCCCGATCTGAGGCTAACCTCCTCCCCACAGTACTTAATATCGCCCCCTCCCTCACACGCATATAAAAAGAACCTATGGGCAATGGGCCGCTACCGCCAAAACGCCAGCTTTCTTGGGAGTTAGCGGACGTATCGGACGGTCATCGGGCGTCTTCAGCGGGAAATACTAAGGCGTGCACTGATCGTCCGACAGACGAGCCACAGGTGAGCACAGAGGCGCCAGCAATCGTTACGTCTTCGGATATACGGCGAATCGACCAAGGCCTAGAACCGCAGATTACTCCCCATTCGACCGACTCTCAGCACCCAGCACCAGGAGGGCATGCAGCTCTAGGCGCTCTAAACATTTCAAACGCGATCCCGCCTCCACACGTTCAATCTCAGGGGCCAGGTGGGGCATTTAGCATGGGAGATATGAGTTGGGCATTGCCTGATTACAACATTTTGTCGTCCGCGGGCCAGCACGATGGTCAACTACACCAGCAGCGGTTTCCGTCTAGTCTTACAAGTGCTTCAGCTCCTGCTCTTGTTTATCAGGCCCAGCCCGAGATATCGCATCTTACCGGTCAATCGGCAGTGTCTTACCACAATAGTCGCACCTGGCCGTTGAACTACCCACAGCAATACCAACCGATGTATCAGCCTTACAACGCGGCCGGGTCTGAATACCCCCAATTCGTGCAGCCACACCAGGTCCAACCTCTTAGCCTCAATCCCGCCCAAAGCTTGTACACAGCGCAATGGCTATCGCAGCAGCCGCAACCACAGCAATCCGCGAACTCTTATGCATACTCCCCCGCGCCCTATTGCGTCTCAGGTCAGAGTCCTCTCCCTGGGTACAGCGTTGGAAGCCACCCTTTACCGTCCTATCCGGCGCCCTATATGCGCAGATTGAGCCTCCCAGTCTATCAAGGTTCAGCACCTCGACCAGATAGTGAGTATGAAGGAATTTACCCCCGTAGCGCCGCAAACTCTGGATACCGCACTGGTAATCCGCTAGGCCGTTCTGGAAGTGTACCAAGTAAGTCCTTTGTCACTATGAAGACGAGATTTGGGCTATGGTACATTAATACTACCACAACAGATATTAGTAGTGGGATCAACAGCAGCAGTGGCAGTAGTAATTTGACGGGAGTGTCCTCCAGTCCCCTCCATTCATCCATGTTACGAGGCCCGCCAAGGAAGCCCAAACAAACGGGCCACGCGCTTTGGGTTGGTAACTTGCCTCCCGGAGCGAACGTCGTGGACCTAAAGGACCACTTCTCCAGGGAAGCAACAACAGATATTGAAAGTGTGTTCCTAATCTCAAAGAGCAATTGCGCCTTTGTGAATTACAAAACAGAGGCTGCCTGTGCATCCGCCATGTCTAGATTCCACGACTCAAGATTCCAAGGAGTCAAACTGGTTTGCCGTCTCCGAAAAGGTTCGGCGACCCCACCTGCATCAACACCTATCGGTCCCTCATCCTCAACACCAGCTATTTCCGGATATGCTTCTCAGCCATCTGCAGCTCAAAGCTCTGAGCTACAAGCAGGAGAGAACGTGCCAATCACCGATGGAGTGCCTAAGGAGGAACTTGAGCGACCCAAGGATCGTTATTTCATTGTCAAGAGCCTCACCGTTGAAGACTTAGATATAAGCGTGAAGAACGGTACCTGGGCGACTCAAACACACAACGAAAAAACCCTGAATAAAGCGTTCGAAGTAAGATTTCCTAGCCTATCGGTTGTTTCTATAGGCTAACGGCTTTTAGTCGAGCGAGAGCGTGTATCTGATATTCTCAGCGAACAAATCTGGAGAGTACTATGGATACGCTCGCATGGCATCTCCGATCAGTGGCGAGTTATCGTCTTTAACTACCAATTGGATTCCTAGAACGCAAGTTGTCGAGAATACAAACCTCCCGAGGGCAATACCGACCCCTGCCACCAAATACGCTCCAAAGGGGAGAATCATTGATGATTCAGCAAGAGGGACGATTTTCTGGGAAATGTGTAGTGACATTGATGATACTCTTACGTCTAAGGATGGCCAAGACAACATCAGTGAAAAGAGCGAAGACAGTGAGGATGGGATGACACCCAGCAAATCATGGGGCAACCCGTTTAAAATCGAGTGGATCTCAACGACTCGTCTTCCGTTCTATCGTACAAGGGGTCTGCGCAACCCTTGGAATGCGAATCGCGAGGTCAAGATTGCTAGAGATGGTACTGAATTGGAGACTTCCGTTGGCAGAAGGTTGCTTACGATGTTTCATCGCTCCACTCCTAGTCCTGCGGGTGCGGGCGTGGCTGCTGTCCCGGCCTTGCAGGCTCCAGCAGGATACCACCAGGTGCGTCAATTTCAGGGTTAGAGAGCGTGTGTATTTCCTAAGGGGTAAGGTCCATGAGGCATAGGTTGGAGTTCCGTTCGTTTTTCCCCCCGGGCGGGTGCGGTCATATTCAATGATCCACAGTCTCTCGCTTTCGTCTTGGAATAAACACAACCCTTCGTTCTTATGTTTTGGAACCCCGTTTTAGGGCGAACTTTCTTTTGTTACTGTGCGGTCTTACGAATGGATTGGTATGTCGGTATGAGAGAGATGAGACAACAGTTATTACGAATCAGAGATTGCCGGTTCATATAGACATTACCTCATTCTCTCCTAGACTGCTACGTTAGAGTATGTAGATATCGTCTAGGGGCTCGTCTCTTGGTAGGAATACATTCTTGATGTGAACCGAGCTTAGGATGAACAAAGTACATGGTAGACGGGCCACCAATGTTTTTTTCTTTTTCATTTCGGTATAGCATTCCCTCCAAGTTATAGATAAGTAAGCCCATGCCGAGGTGGCCTACCCATAATGAACTCATAGGGAGGTGTTAGCGCTCGTGTCGAAAATCAAGCATAAACACCAATATGAGGCTACAATTTTATAATACAGCGATGTATAGACGTGCATTCACGCCTCCAAATGCAGCGTCTACGCCCTCGTCGTCTTCCTCTCCTCAGCCCTCCTCTTAGCTCTCACTTCTGCCTGTCTTCGCTCCCCACCATCAATCTTGCGTCCTCTTTTGACCTCCCACAAGCCGTCTTTCACAGCAAGTGTCGCGGCTGATCCCCGTGATCCCTTCAACAACTGAACATGTGGTCCCTTGATCGTGTATGCGCCGATCACTTTCATGTGCTTCACCGGTTTGGCTTCCTCCAGGGGTACGCTGGGGGCGGTGGAGTCTGGGGGTACGTTGACCACGATTTTCCGTGTGCCTAGCGGCGTCGTAACGGTGGCGATACGAGCGGGCACAGTAGGGTCCTGTGGGATCGGTTTCTCTACTACCCGAAGTTCGGCCACTCCGTTGACAACCTCTTGTAGGTCTCCACCGATCCCAAAGCGTCCTTCGCGGAACTTTTGCCGGCATTGCAGAAGATATCTGCGGTTTCGGGCGGGATCAATACCAAGCTCTCGCAGGTCGTGGGACTTCAAAGTGAATAGAGCCTCCCATGACGGGATTTTCGAGGCGTGTTTGCTCAGGCCACGCCCTATAAGGGTGAGGAATGTCTGGACATCAGGTACAAAGGGGGTGGGTGGCGGGATTGCTGCGTTTGACGCGTACTGGCGGCGAAAGCGGACGCATTGTGGAATAAACTTGGGAATCGGATGAAGAAAAGCTGGTATGAGCCTGAGGCGTTGGACTCTGACAATCATGGCGAAGAGCAGCAGGCAGAGGACTATCACCTGCAGCTTTGACATTAGCGTGTAATTTTCAAATAATAGGATAGAGCTGGGTAGGGGAATCGTACCTCGCAGCGAACTACTTTACCATGTTCGCAATCCGCCATCGAGTTTTCCAGTCTCGTGATGACTAAGCAAACGACAAACGAACCGCCAGTAGGAGTTTCGAGTTATATTGCCCAAACCCGAACCTAGGAAGACGAAGACTAGTGTCCTTGGTGTCCTCTATATATATACTTGATAGTGGCTTTCCCACATCGTACCTTGTTTTTCCCAGTATATCCTTTTAGGGCTTCCTCGCCATGGCACTATCACCAGCCATTCCGAGCCCACATACGAGCAATGCGAATAGTGTTACCGCAAAGGTCAAGACTCTGACTGTAGCTAATAGCACTACGTCCCAGAGCACAAAACCTACGGCTGGACAAGGGCAAGAGCTTGCTGAACAGCTGAATGAGGAGACGAAGAGAAAATACGTTAAAGGCGAGTTTAGTGACTCTTCATTGATCACAACTGGCGCCCTAACGGCGTTATATCCAAGCTTCGACCCGTGCTAACTTTTTGCGATATGGAACAGATAAGAAAATCGGTGAAGGGACTTATGCGATCGTCTACTTGGGCCACCTCCGCGCAGACCCAAAATCCAAAGTCGCCATCAAAAAGATCAAAGTCAATGCAGAATATCGCGAAGGCTTATCACTAGACGCTATCCGCGAAGTAAAGTTCCTCCAGGAACTGTCTCACCCGAACATACCAGCATTGTATTCCGTATTCTCATCGAAGAACCAGAACCTCAACCTTGTCCTAGAATACTTGCCACTGGGTGATCTAGAGCAGCTGATTAGAGACGTTGATGGTGTTAGATACGGCACTGCGGACGTTAAAGCCTGGATGGGTATGCTGGGCCGAGCCGTCTGGTTTTGCCACGAAAATTTTGTCCTGCATCGGGACATAAAACCGAACAATCTTCTGATCGCCGCTGACGGAGAGGTGAAACTTGCCGATTTTGGTCTTGCAAGATCCTTTTCCGACCCCTACCGAGTGATGACCCACCAGGTGATCACCAGATGGTACAGACCTCCTGAGCTGCTATTCGGTGCAAGGTACTATTCTGGGGCCGTGGATATTTGGTCTATGGGCGCGGTATTCGCAGAATTGATTCTACGGACCCCATTTCTGGCAGGGAATTCAGACGTCCACCAGTTAGAACTCATCTGCCAATTCGTCGGCACGCCCAACGACGGTAACTGGCCAGGAGTCTCCAAGCTACCGGATTACGTGCCCTTTGGCAAAGACGGTTCCCAGTCCTACCCGGTCCGCGGTCGCGACTTTTACCTGCAAACTTTCGGCACTGTCGGCGGGGTGGGCGTGGATCTCTTAATGTCCATGTTATCGCTTGACCCCCGCAAACGTGCCACTGCCCGCGAAGTCTTGAGTCACAAGTGGTGGTCGACAGACCCAACGCCGACAAAGAAAGAGGACCTTCCTAAGAAAGGCGGTGGAGGGGAGGCCAGGATGGCGGAGGATCTTAAGAGGAGAGCAGGGGAGTTAGACGAAGGGAGGGGTGCAAAGGTAGCACGGATCCTCGACTTTTCGGCGATGAAATGACAGGATGACTAAAAGCAAAAAGGATAATTTCATTCATCATGTTGCAGTGCTCAGTTACGTAGAAGTAGTAGTGGTAGTAGTAGTAGTAGTAACTCTCTCTAGCGAGATCAGATAGACGTTACTTTGGATAAAAAAAAAAAGCGGGCGTTTAACTCAATCTAGACGGAGGACCGGGGGTTTTTTAAACTGGGAGCATGGTTTAAGGCGTTTTGTTTTTTTTTTTGTTTTCATTTTTTTTTTTCCATTTGCAACAGTGTAACTTCCTTACCTATAGTAAAGTAATAGTATACAAAAGTAAAACTCTACACACACTCTCACACACACTCATACGCACACCATGTAACGCAAAACATCTTTTTTTTTTTTTTTTTTTTACGTAGTAGTAGTAGTACCTCCCCTCCCCTCCCCCCTCCAACTCGCCAAAGACCCAAAGGGAAAAAAAAACACACACACACACACACACACACATACAGGGTATTATCACTACTCTTCCAACCCTTTCCTTCCTTCCTTTCCTCCCTTCCAAAAACAGTGGAGCTGCTGATGTACCGTACCTATAACCGTACCGTACTGTACTGTACTGTACGTAACGTAGTACCCAGGGGGGGAGGGCGGGGGTTGTTACCTCGCCAGCGCTCACACTTTTTTTTTTTTTTTTTTTTTTTTTCTTTCTTTTCTTTCTTTTCTTTCTTTTCGCCTGATTTTTGCACACTGGACATGGATGGTTCTTGGTTGCACGGAGAGTGTACGGACGGACTGACTTAATTGCACAGAGTACTAGTACAGTTGCACGTACGGGTAGGTGCGGGTAGGGACGGGTAGCATGTAGCGGGTAACTTTGGAGGGGGTGGGGTACACAGGCGTATGTATGTGTGTGTGTGTGTGTGTGTGTGGGAGTATGAGGGTGCCAAAAGGTGGGAGAGTGGCGAGTGATAGAGTAAAAAAAAAGCAACGGGGCAGGGAAGTGAGAGAGAGGGAAGGGGAAGGGGGAAGAAAGAAAAGAAAGAAAAATAAAATAAAAAAAATAAAAACATAAGGCCCCGTTTTTTTTTTTTTTTTTTTTATATATATATTTTATTCTGTTTTTTTTTACCCCGTTTTGATCGATTAATTAATTCTTTTATCTAATCTCATTTATTTATCTTACCCCATCTTAGAGTACTCAATCCCTCCCACCAAAACCTCGCCGCACGCGACCCATCCATCCATCCATCCATCCATCCCTCCCCTCTCTCATTTCCAACGGCCCCCCCTGTACTCCACAAAACTCACCCAGCCCAGTCCGAAACACACAGCCGGGCTAGCGAGATAACGCATGCATGCTCCACGTTACCGGCTGTTGGATGTATGTGTATGTGTGTGTATGTGTGTGTGTGTGTGTGTATATGTGTGTATATGTGTGTGTGTGTATGTAGGTAAGCGCGCCATGGGGGAGGGGAGGGACGAGGGGGTATTATATGTATGGATATATACGTATGGAATGGTGTATTTGTGTGTGTGTGTGTGTGTATGTACGCACGGGCTTAAGACAAGAGACAGGAGAGAATAAAAAAAAAATAAAAAAAATCCCCTCTCTCTTCCCAGCTCTTAAAACTCCCAGTTAATATTATTTTATTTTTATTTTATTTATTCCATATCAGCAGCAGCAAGTAGTAGTAGTAGTAGTGAAGACTTCAGGAACAAGTTGTTTTTTTTTTTTTTTCCTTTTCTCCCCACCTGCACTTCCCACTCCCACACACACCGCCGCCGTGGTGTATAAGTACATTGTACTATAGATATATATGGCGGAGGACGGTTTTTTTTTTTTTTTTTCTTGTAAATGCAAGAAGGGGGGGGGAATATTATTAGTTGTAGGGAAGTACTAGTACATATTAGGGTTTTGTGATGAGATGAATGTGGACGAAAGAAAGAAAGAAAGAAAGTTTATGCCCTCTTTTTTTTTTTTTTTTTGTGTTCCCGTTGATAGGTCTGCCGGGATGGAAGAAGGTTTTTAATGCCGGGTTAAGATTTGCATTTGGAACGTGACCGGGGTGGGTGGATGGATGGGGCGGGGAAGGGTTTAATAATTTCGCTGTCTAATTAATTACCAAAAAAACCTTGGAACGAAACGAAAACCCGGACCTGGAGGGGATCCCTGCGCCCTCTTTTTATTTTGCTTGAATTTTGGCGCTTTTTTTGCGGAGACGAGAGAGGTGCGTTGGAAATGCCGCCCCGCAATGCGTCTTTTTTTTTTTTTTTCTTTCTTTTTCTTTCTCTTGAACGTTTCTTCCGTCTCGTGAGGGGGAGCGGGGAGGTGCGTTGTGTGTGGTGAGGAAAAGGGATGTGGCAAATTCTTTTTTTTTATCATTTTCTTCTCCACTTTTTTTTTTTTTTTCTCTCTCTGCCATTTCAATACCGAGGTCGGGTGGGGTTCGTACGTGATTCTATGTGCATGCGTACGGGATGCAGATCCGCGCAGGACAGGATGTTGCTCGTTCAAGAGAAAAAACGGGTGGAGAGAGAGAGTGGAGAGAGAGAGTGGAGAGAGAGTGGATGCCACCAACATCTATTTAGCAGGTTTCAGACTGGACACGAGCAGACGGAATGAAGCGAGCAAATGGAGTCGGGCTCATGTCTCATGTCGATCCGTCGCTCATGCAAAGGCAGATGCAGGTGCAAGAGCACGGAAGTCTGTTCTGGTGCGCTGCTCCGTAACTGTGTATCCTCCTCGGTGTTGCTCTATCCACCTTTCAAGAACCCATGCTGGTGGAACCGAGATGTGAGGATGTTTGTCTTCCCCTCGTGCCTCAAGACACGGGCGGGTACAAGCGTACAAGTACAGAGCACGGTCTCCCTGTCTGCAAACTTCTTTTTCCTTCTTGTGCGACCTTCTGTTTATTTCTGGAGCACTCTGGAGGCGAGAGTTCAACGGCCTGGGGGAAGGAAGGGGGGAGGAATGGCACAGCAGAGACTGGAGGGACAAAAGCAAATCTGGGTCCCTGGTATTGGACTGGACTGGGCTTGATGGGCTTTGAGTAGTCGGTGACGGGTTCGCGGCGCGCCCCTAGCCGGGCCGGCCGTCCGTTCCTGGTTGGGTGTCGTCGTCCCCTGGGCAATATCCACTCTTCCACGGACGCCCAACCAAGTACCACTGCTGCTGGTGCTGCGAATCCCAAGAACCTCGTCGGGCACCAGTAAGCAGTAAGGCAAGATGCGCGCTGGGCCAGACAGGAGAAAAAGGGAGCAGGAATACGGAGCACAAGTAGATAGCTTTCAAAAAGAAAAGACAGACAGAGGGCGGGGTTTTCCATCCACTGGAGCTGGGCAGCGGTGGACGCTCTACGCAAGCCGGGGAGGAGATGGGCGGCAACATGGAGATGAATGGGCCTCTGGTTGGTGAGGGGGCGATGGAAACAAAGTTAAGACAGATGCAGCAGCAGGGGTTTCCAGGACCCGGTACGACAGCTGCAGCGTCCCCATCCCCCATCCCATCCACATCCCCCCATCCACATCCCCATCGCTGCGCTGCGTGCGGCTTGCAGCACCGCGTCGTCGGCCAATTGGGGCATCGCGGTGGACCCGCACACACGGCTCGGAGAAGCTGTGAGTGTTGACATGAGCGCGCAAAAACAACTGTAGCTCCGCGTGCTGCGGAGGGATGGCTGCCTCCATCGTGTTTCTTTTTTGAGGATTCGGGTTCTTGTGGATGAGGGCGTGGTGAATGCGACCTATCGGTTATCGTCGTAGCAGCCAGAGAGAGTTCGTTCGGAGATTTTTTGTCTATTCCAAGCCTTTGCAATTCCAGGCACCTCTCACCTCTCACCTCTCATCCCCCTTTGGCAGCAGTCCAAAGCTGCCGTCTCACAGCCAACCTGTCCCTCACCTCCTCTTCTCTGTCGCCCTTCGGTCATTTTGTTTTCGCGCCCGGCACGTTGAGGACTTCGCGTTTACCATCGCCTGTCTTTCCCTGCGCAGCCGCCAACCCCAAGAGACAACAAACCCTTCGAAACTTCCTGGCTGGCTTGCTCCAATAGCACCGCGTACATTCGACGTTTCACGACTCTTCTCCAACGCCTCTGACGTTGCTGCGCTCACACAGACGGCTCTGTTTCCCTTTCTGTTGCGGGACGAGGGGATCAACGGTCGCGATATTGTCAGCTGTCAACTTTCACATTCACCACCCCAGAAGAAAAAGGTTGTCGTGCCAGGGCATAGCAGAACACTAGGGCCTCCCTTGAGACTTTCGAAACGCGACCACTATTGCTAGAAACTTTGAGGAATTGACCCACAGTCTTCTCCGAAGCCGGTGCCGCATGACAGATCGACCTTTCAGTCGCGGCGGTATCAAGGCGAATTCCCATTCTCAACCCCACAAGTTCCGGGACGGCATAATTCCACTTCCACGCTCTCTCCACACCATAACCCCTTTGAACCAGAGCCCTGAATGGCAAGGCCGCGACAGCAGTTGCGACGACGGAATTACTAGCTTGCCAAGACCGATTACGCATCTAATTGTACAGTCGGCTCCTTACAGGAATCTTTGACCCAATCTCTCCCACTTGCACCAACCGGTTCTCCACCTTTCCGCAACGTCGGTGCCCAAGAGACTTTTGCGATTGAACACCCTATGGACTAGTGGACGACCTAGGGGGGAGACTAGTCTTGACTACCACAAGCTAGCGAGATCGCGGCCCTGTTGACAACAACAACAACAACACATAAAGCCGGTTCGCTTCCTTATCTACTCTTCTTCTTCGAGGAGAGGAAGGGCAAACGGAGAGAATATGGCTGCAACAATCCCCAAACCTTCTCGGCCGTCCTTCGGGCCACCAACGGCTGCACTTCCACCGCTACCAACACCAAAACCGAGAAAGACCGCAGCCTTAGCAACATTGACCACGAATACACCCCAAGTCAACGGTGCCGCCGCTCCTTCCTCACATATTCCGCTCAAGCCGTTGAATCGAAGCGCTTCAGCGCACCAGACTCCTAGCTCAAGTCCAATGACACCTCTCGGCAATTCTTCGACCTCTAATCTCCCCTCCTTGGCCCGTCCGACCCCAAATAACGTGACTGCGCTCACCAAGACGATCCGGAGATCTGTTAGCGCTGCCGCGTTTCCACACCCACCAGGGAGTGCGTCCCGTATAGCCAGCCTCCCACCAAGCCCATTGTCCGCGGGTGGAATAGCTAATACGGGGAGCGGGGGTACAAGCAGACGAAGTTCAAAAGATTCACACAGCCCTCTAACCCCAAGTAGCTCAAAGCTACAGAAACCGAAGCCCCGAAGCTCTACCTCTAGTCAGTTCACCAGTTCTTCCACGCCAAGCCTACTAAATGGCAGTGGCGATAGCAAGTCAATCTCCAGCGGACCTGGAGGAAGAGGTTCCGACGGGCTTCTGAGTCTTCCATCGCCTCCGCAAAGTCGTAGCTCATCTGCAGAAGGGTCATATTCTACGGCTGCTACCGCCTACGATGATTTAGGTGAGGGCTCAAGAGGGAGAGAAGGGGTGCGTGACTCCTCCCGCGATAGCAAGGAGAGCTCTTCCGACAAGGTGAAGGAGGGAAAGGGAAATGTTATTGTTAGTGTTCGGGTTCGGCCTGATGCTGGTGGCGGCGATGGCAGTGGTGCTAGGGTCGACGAAGAATGGATGGTTGATGGACGACGATCATTAATTGCTTTTAAGGGGAGGGAAGGCGGCGAGTATTATTATGGTACGCTTTTTTTTCTTTTTTTCTTTTTTTTCTTCCCCAGGGGACTGGCATTTCAAGCCGAGCTAACCACGTCTTTACTTATAATGCAAATAGATAATGTCTTCACACCTCACGATAAAAACGCTAAGATTTATGATTCCTCTGCGAAACGACTGGTAAGACGAGTGATGGAAGGTTACCACGGAACAGTCTTTGCATACGGAATGACTGGTACCGGAAAGACATTTTCGATGCAGGGGACAACCACATCACCTGGAGTCATTCCACTTGCGATCACGGACATATTCTCCTACATTAGGGAAACCCCACATCGAGAGTTTCTATTACGAGTCAGCTATTTGGAGATTTACAACGAAAAGATACATGATTTATTGACCCCTCCGGTGTCGGGCACAGGTCCAAATGCAGGGCAACAAGAGGAGATCAAGTTAAGGGAAGATAGTAAGAGAGGTGTCTATGCCACGCCCTTAAAGGAAGAGATTGTACAGAGCCCAACGCAGCTACTTCGGGTGATAGCTCGGGGGGATCATCAAAGGCGAACAGGGAGCACACAGTATAATGCTCGGAGTTCACGAAGCCACGCGGTTGTTCAGATTGTCGTTGAGAGCCGGGAACGGATAGCGCCTGGAGGTGATGCAATGCAAGGAATACGAGAAAAACATACTGGTATTGTTCCAGGGGGCGTGAGAGTGTCGACTCTAAGCTTGATCGACCTAGCGGGGTCAGAGAGAGCCGCCGAAAGCAAGGAAAGACGAGCTGAGGGTGCCCACATCAATAGGAGTTTACTCACGCTCGGAACTGTCATTGCCCGGTTGTCGGGAGACAAGGACAAAGATGGCAACCCAACTGATAAAGATGGGAAACATCTGCCGTATAGAGATAGCAAGCTCACGAGGTTATTGCAGCCAGCCTTGTCTGGTAATTCGTTGGTAAGTATCTTGTGTACCATTCAGATAGGGTCGGCTGGGAGCGCTGCAGCAGCAAGTAGCCATACTGGTGAAACGCTCAATACTCTGAAGTTTGCTGCGAGAGCAAAGAACAATATTGTGAGCCACGCCAAGAAGGCGGAGGAGGCGCTGGGCAGTGGGGTTGGGGACGCCGGTAGCAGGGTACTTTTAGAAAGGTACAGAATGGAGATCCAGGACCTGCGATCCCAACTCGAGCTTCAGGCGAAGCAAAAGAGCGAGGAGGAGGAGAGAGAGCGCGAGAAAGAGGCCGAGCAGAGGCATGGGGAGCAGATGCTAGAAATGCAACTCGCAAGGACCGCTCTGAAGGAACGAATCGAGCATCTGAACCGTCTCATTCTTTGCTCGAAATCGACAGGTGTCAACGCGAGCGGAACCTTTTCTTCGCTGGGCGTCCATCCACGAATGTCTGGGATGAGTGGTGGCCACATGTCTTCGCTTTCAGTTCGATCTTCTGGAACGCACTCCACCATCGGAGCTCGGCCTGTTTCCAACGGATCCGTCTCCACTGTTGGGCAGCTTCCTGGTGGACAGCTTCCGCTCTCACCGAGCGGGAATTCAGAGGATGACGATTCGGCAGGCGAGTTTGGAGATGGGACTGCAACCTTCGCCGCCCAGGTCCGTGCTCTGCAAGCAGACCTTGCAGACAAGAACCGGTACATATCGACCCTGGAGAAGAGGCTTCTGCAGGCTAGGCGATCAAGCCAATCAAGAACGTCGATAGGATTTTCTCCCCCTCATAAGCAGATTGCTGGTATGTTTGTCGAAGATGGCATGGGTATGCTGCTGAAGGAGAAAGATGCCGAAATTGCAGACCTCCGAGCAAGACTTGACGACAAGGAGCGAATGGTTGGTGCGCTACGAAGTGCCGCACGGAAAAGAGATGTTGCGGATGTTGCATCAGACCCAGATTACTCGTCGCAGCGACGGAAGTTAAGCCAAGGTACCAATGGGCCTGTCGTTGTTCTTCCTACCGCTAAAGGTCGCAAGAGAACCGAGAGTGTGGATGAAATGAGCAGGATGCTTGACGAGATGATGCAGGACCGGGTGGAGAGCGGGGAGCTGATCAAGGGGACCCGGGGAAGCCTAAGGGCTGCGCCTGGTAACAAGAGGGATACAATACCGGTCTCTATGGTGGAACCTTTGCGCTCGGAGCCTTTACGTTCCCCCATAGTATGCGCAACAGTGGTTTCATGAGTTTTGTATACTTTTTGCATTCCCTATACCCATGCATATCATTTGAATTTTTTTTTTTTTTTTTTAATTTCTCAAGCATCCTCATAAGAGGGCGTTCGTAGGGCCTTGTATTAATCTCGACTTTGTTTTCCCCTTGATGCACAGGCGTTTATGGAGGCAGAGCTTTTGGGGGTGGTGGGTCCAATTAAAGTGCTTTTTATTTTTTAGCAGTGGCGCAAGCCCATTCGCTCCAGATTTCCCTTCCCCCCGCTCTTTTTTTTTTTATTTTTTATTTTTTATTTTTGTTTTTTGATTTTTGATTTTTGCTTTCATGCCTCGGGGCGTTTTGTGATGGCTCTTTGAATGGGCGATTAAGATTAAAAAAAAAAACAACCCCTTTTTTTTTTTTTTTTATAAATCATTGTAATTCCAAAGACGCACCGTACACAAGACGCAAAGACTCTTACTACTACTACTACTACTACTACTACTACTACTAGTACTACTACTACACTATTATGCACGACTTTGTATGTAAAAACCAAAGACTATGAATGGGGGGTTAACCGCTTAATACAAACAAAGTATCTTTCACTATTTTTCACGGTTATATATTATTTTTTTTTATTTTTCATTTTCATCCTTTTAAAAAAAAAAAAAAAAAGCATGTTGTTTTTTGTTTTTTTTTTTATTTTTATTTTATTTTTGACTTGTAACAGAAAAAGAAAATAAATAAGTGAAAAAAAAAAACATGATTTAAATTGGATTTGATTTGATTTGATTTGATTTGATTGGGTTGGGTTGGGTTAAATTGGGTTAAATTGGATTTAATTGGATTAAATCAGACTAAATTGGATTGAGGAATAAAAAAATAATAATAAAAAAAAAAAAAAAAAAAAACGAGTTTGTCACGACTCGGTTCTTTTTGGTTTGTGAATATATATATATATATATATTTTTTTTACATTTTTACATTTTTTATTTTTAATTTTTAATTTTTTTATTTCCCTATTCTATCCAACGCTACAGCGTATCAATGCACCACCACCACCACCACCACCACCACCACCACAGAGATGGAGATTTGGGGGAGGGGGGCCTACTTCTCTACGCGCGCGCTGTTTCGGGGGGTGAATTGAAAAGAAAGAAAGAAAGAACGGGGCTGGTGTCCGTAGCGCAGTGTGGTGGTGGGGGGGATTACTTTGATTTTCTGTATAGATGTTTGTAAGTTTGCGTTTATTTTTTATTTTTTTTTTTTTTAATTTTTATTTTAATTTTTTTTTGGGATCGGGGGGGGTGAAAGGGAAATAAAAGAAAAAAAAAAAAAAAAAACACACTACTTGGTATGTGTCTGTCTGTCTGTCTCTCCTCTGCACACCTACTACCTATATGTGGAAATAAATAAATAGAAAAAAAAAAAAGACTTTTCCTCCCCCTTTCCCCCTCTCCCTCCTTTCTCCGCGACTACAAAGCATGAAACCTGTATTACACAACCTTGTAAAAAAAACTTCGTCCTGAAGCAGCGAAAATGGTTTTGGGGGGGGAGGGTAAAGCTTGGCTTGCTTTGGAATTTGGAATTTGGAATTTGTGTGTTGTTAGTAGTAGTAGTATTATTATTATTATTATTATTATTATTATTGTTAACGTCATTATTGTTGTAACGTCATGAGAATTGGGGGGAAAAAAAAAAAAAAAAAAAAAAGTTGTATAAAAAGAAAAGAAAAGAAAAGAAAAGAAAGAAAAAAAATAAATAAAAAAATTAAAAAGAGATTTTTATTTTTTATTTTTTTTATTTTTTTATTTTTTTTATATTTTCTTTTTCGTTTTTCAATCTTTTTATTATTATTATTATTATTATTATTATTATTTCATCTTTCAATCTTTTTATTATTATTATTTCATTTTCATTTCCCACTTCCATCTTTTTTATTATTATTATTATTATTATTATTATTTTTTCAATTTTTAATTTTACTATATTTTCTCCAAGTTTTTTTTTTTGAAAGCGAGAGAGATGAGAATGAGAATGAGAGAGAGAGATAGAGAGATAGAGTAGTGTACCGTACCCTACCGTACCCTACCGTGTGCATGCAGATTACGCGCGTATACCGTATATATCTCTATCCGTGGTACGTTATGTATATATATATATACACAAGCTTTTCTTTCTTTTTTTTTTTTCTTTTTTAATTTAATTTATTTCATTCCAGGGTTTTTTTTTTTCTCTTCTTTTTTTTTTTTTTAATTTATTTATTTATTTTATTTTTGGGGGATTTTTTGTAATTTGTCCTTTTTTCCTCCCCCCCCTTCTTTCTCCCCAAGGAGCTGTTGCGTCGCGTGTGTGTGTTGTGTGGGTTGTGTGTTGGGTGTGTTGGGTGTGTTGTGTATTGGGCTTGGGGGCTTGGGGAGAGGAGGAGGGGGGGGAGTTTGGGAAGGGTTTGAGGTTTTGGGTTTGAGATTTTGGGTTTGTGTTACATTGTGTGCGTGAGTATGGATAGAGCGAAATGGAGAAAAAATTTTTTTTTATTGTAAGATACATGGAAATATAATAGGTGACAACCAACGAGCGCAAGACCACCACCACCGCCAGCTTTTTTATTTTTATTTTTATTTTTATTTTAATTTTAATTTTCTGAATGCGACGTGTGTGTGTGAGTGTGTGTGTGAGAATGAATCGGATTTTTGGGAGGCCTCCCCTCCTCCCCGCCTCCCCCTTTACTTACTTACATGGTACAAGTAACTTACTTTACTTCCCTGTCTTGTTGAGGGTACAGTACAGTACGATACGGGTACGGAGACGAGAAAGTCGCGCGAGCGAGGTTTTTGTTTTGTTTTTTGTGGTTTCAGCAGGGGTTTCAGGCGTTTTGACGGGTCGGGAAAGGCGCTTTGACGAAGGAGGAGGAGCTGGTCTGAGTGGCTGGCGATGTGCGGGTTTTTTTTTGGGAGAGAGAGAGGGGGTAGAGGTAAAACGCTGCCTCTTCTTTCCCCTCTCCCCCTCCCCTCCCCCTGGGCGCTATCACATCACCCCGCAGGTCTGTCTGCCTTGGCTGCTCCCCTTTGTACTAGTACAAACCCAACGCGCTTGTTCCAGGGGGAAGGGGGTAAAGGGGGAAAAAAAAAGGAGCTGCTGGATCATGGGCGAGGCTGGTTTTATAATGCGAGTTGGGTTTTTTTTTCTTTGGCTGTTTAGCTTGCGGTCTTTTGAAAAGGGCATCAAAGTCGACCGACCGACCGACCGACCGCGTTGAACAACAGAACAGATTGAACACGGTGCGCGCGGCCGCTTTTGCTGATCCCATCCTCACCACATCCAACTCATCTTTCTTTTTTTTTTTTTTTTTTTTGGCTGGCGCTGCGCCACCATTTGAAACTGCCCTTGTCGGTGGGATTATTTTGATTACATATTTGCATACCCCCCGACTTACTACTACATCTTAGTATATAGCGTACGTACGTGTATAGTTGGTTGTATGCGTTGTATGTATGTATGTATGTATGTATGTAAGTACATGTACTAGTACGTACTGTGCACCACACACACTACTTACTTGGTACGTATTGCTGGGGAAGGGGGGGTGGCCCTTTTTTTTTATTTAGCCTTCTTTTAAGATTGGAAGGGGAGGCTCTTGCATCTCTCTACTACAGACAAACAGCGACGGTGGCGGCGGCGGGGGTTTTATTTTCCTTCCTGGCTCTTTCTCTCTCTCTCTCTCCCTCATAATCGGGCGGTGCTGGTAACTCATCGCTCGCTCTCCGCGGACTTGCTTTGCTGGCTGGTTTTGGGCTAGTGGGTCCCGGGGCAAGGGTGCGTGGAGACAGACTTACCTTTGCTGTTCGTATTTTCTCCCGCGCCTCAGCTTAACACAAGCTCATAAGCGGAGGGTCGGCGGTTTTCGTATGGTCTTCTTCTGTTCGTCACATCGTTCCTTTCTCTCTCTGCAGACAGCAGACAACGCTGTGTAGTGCGGGACACTGCTCTCTACGCTCATTGCCGTCAAACTCTCACGCGCTGTTCGTTCATTCCTTCGAGTCGGGCAAAAAAAAATCGAGACAAGCACTGCTATTGCTGCTTTTCTTACGTCGCGGGCGAATTACTTTTACTGCACAGCTTCTCCGAGAGAGAGAGAGAGAGAGAGAGCCGTCCGCAGCTATGATTCTTTCATCCCGTCAACCGCCCGGTCAGTATATTCGGCGCTCACCACACACTCCTTTGGGGCTCTCATCACCCAAGCGGGGTCCTCTTCAACGTCTCTTCCAAGAGCCTCCACCCTCCCCTCGCCTACCGAGTCTAATTCACCGACATGGGCAGAAGCCCTCTACTAATCGGCATTGGCTGTCTCTGAGGCTGATCGCTTGGCTCTGCGGCGTCTTTGTGATATTGTGGTTTGTGGTATCCAGACTCCGCCTAGAGCATCGTCTTCCACCGGTCAGCTTTGTGAGCCATGATGGCCAAGAATACGAGATCGTCGGCGACAATACTCTACCTGATGGCCCAACGCCAGTCGCTGTGACTGATGGGCGTGGCCGGCTGAGGTGGACTGTGTCGATACCATCAGACCGTGACTTCCCGCTGTCGCCGCAGGAGTATGCGGATATCTGTCTGCAGTCGGAGGAGGTTGCGCATCATGTCGCGGAAAAGAAGTATGGAGCTGGCAAGGGTCATGGCCATTTTGGCTACTATCATGTCGATAAGAATTTCATGGATGTACAGGAGGCCGAGGAGCACGGGTTGTTGCCTGGCTCGGATGGGGTAAAGAGGATAAAATCAAAAGCAAAGGGGACGGGCTTTTGGGACTCGATTATTGGTGGAGGAGACTCGACGAGCGAGGAGAATCTGGATGTGCCAAAGGGAGGAGGGATGCAGATCTGCGAGAGGAGTTTGACGTATGTCCTGGAAACGACTGATGCTGGGCTCGGGGGTACACTCTTGGGGCTGTGGATGGCTTACGGGTTGGCCAAGGAAGAAGGCCGGGCGTTTTTCATTGATGATACCAACTGGTTCGTTTTTACCCACGAAACCCGCTTTTCTGATCGGCTTGTAAATTAACACACTCACTTAGGGCCTACGGCAAATATGATACCTTCTTTCAGCCTCCTCCCCAACCTCCCTGCCTCCCTCCACCTCGCACCCAAATCCTCCCCTGCCCGCACCATGCGCGTCACCTCCTCGTCTCCGCCGCCACGACCTACTGGACATTCGGACACAACTTCCACGAAGAATACGAAGACCCACGCAAAATGGAAGTTTGGCGACAACATCGCATCTTTGGGTTCATGGAAACAGGACAGAAGGAGTTATTCCGGCTGGCGGATGAGGACGAAGCGTATTTCTCAAAGCGAAAGGAGCAAATAAGGGCGAAAGCTGGGGATGATGGAGTGATTGTCGGGATTCATGTGAGACACGGCGACCGCCATCCGTTTGAGTTTCAGTATAAGGAAAGCTATATCCCCCTTGACCGGTATATGTCGGCTGCGGAGGCGCACACCAACAGCGGCAGCGGCAACGATGTAATTCTCGTCGCCACCGACGACCCTGACGTCTACTCTGCCCCCGAGATGTCCTCAGCCACCCGCGCCCAATCCTACATTCATCTCGCCTCCAAATCCACCCTCCCCGCTCCACGTCCCTCATACATTGACACGGCCATCGGATGGGAAGGCGGTTTTTTCCACGATTTATTTTGGTCGCTCGACAAGCACAACTCAAACGCATTGGACATTAGGGAGGGATTAGCTCGTGCGTATTTGTTGGATCTGAAGGTCCTGGGTGAGCTCAGTGATCGGGTTGTTTGCGGGGTTAGTGCTGTTGGGTGTCGGATACTGGCGGTTCTGATGGGGTGGGAAAAGGGGATTAAACAGGGAAGATGGGAAAGCGTGGATGGAGATTTTGAATGGGTAGGGATATTGTGGTGACTGCTATAGATAATGCATTTTTCCTTTTTTCCTTTTTTTGTTTAATTGACGGAGGGGGGGCGTCAGGAGTTTTTTGTCGATCACCACCACACCATACATACGAACTATTTCAGCGGGCTTCAAAAAAAAAAAAACCCTATACATAAAATATCACAACATGCGGGTAAACTTGGGGGAAAAAAAATATAAAATATAAAAAAAGAATAAAATAAGGAAGGAACAAGCTAGTGACAATAAATACTGATACAGGGCTCTTTGGGGTTTTGTAACTGGAATAGACGTTGTTCCTTTAGCCCTAGAAATACCCCCCTACATACATACATACATGCGTACATACATGCGTACCTACTTAACCGCCCAGTTCTCTCTCTCTCTTTTCTCTTTTCCTTCCTTTCTTTATTTTTTCTATTTTTATTTCAATTTTTTTATTTTTTATATTTTTCTTAATTTTTTTTTTTTACAGGGGCATATAGAAAGTACATCCGGTAGAAAGAAATAAAACACATAAAAAAATAAAAATAAAAAAAAATAAAATATATACATACATCCGGTAGGGAGAAAGAAAGGAAGGAAGAAAGAAACAAAAACCACATAAAGAATAAGAATAAAAATAAAAATAAAGTACATCTTATCTGGTGGGAAGAAATAAAACACATAAAAAAATAAAAATAAAAAAAATAAAATATACATATACATCCGGTAGGGAGAAAGAAAGGAAGAAAGAAACAAAAAACACATAAAAAAAATAAAATAAAAATAAAAATTCACATCAACCCCCCCCTTCCCCCCTTCCCCCCTTCCCCCTTCCCCTCTCCTCTCCTCTCCTCTCCCTCCCCCCTAGATAAAAAACCACCACTCCCTCCCTCCCTCCCTCCCTCCCCCCCTTTATTTTTAATTATTTAATTATTAAATTATTTAATCATTTTAACCACCCCCCCAACAACAACATTTCGTTTTAATCTGCATTCCCTTCCCTAACTAACTAAGGGCTCCCGAGAAATTTGATTTCCCCCCCCCCCCCCCCCCCCCCCAAACCTCTT
>JAJDFE020000409.1:0-34072 GCA_021527465.2 Geoglossum glabrum | reverse complement strand
ATGGATTCCAGCTTTCGCTGGAATGACGGGAAGGGGGGAGATGACGGGAAGGGGAGGAATGACGGTGTTGGGGGGTGTTTTTGAAATGGCCCCCTTGCGGGAAGAGGGAGGGGGAAAGCGGAAATGACAGCGGGCGTGCCGCTCGTGGCGGTATATCCGTGGAAGCAGGTTTCATGAGGCACCTCGCCATGCTTTGGAATACGCAGGCGGGGTTTAGCACCATGGGTGGTGGTGTCAATGCGGAAGGGGTGGGTACCTCTGCGTTTGAATCCTCATACCTGTCATCCCGGTTCGCCACAGGCGACACCGGGATCCATGGGTTTCCAGCGTGCTGCCGGATATACTCTGGAAGCCCATGGATCCCGGCGCAAGGCCGGGATAACAGGGGAGAGGCGAAGGTTTATTTAAGTATATTTAACTGAGGCACATACTATGGCAGGTGCCTTCGGTTCCCCTCATGCACGGACGAGGGGAGGCTGGATCAGCCAGCGAAGTGGAGGGATAGTTTTTCGATGTCCTGATAGTCCCCCGTGCTGAGGAGCCATGCTCCTTCCACGCGGACGATGCCTGCCTCGCCATTCGTGATGCAGTTGATCTCGACCTGGTAGGTGTAAGCCGAACCTGCCTTGAATTGCGTCAGCGCAGTCAATTGCTGCACGGTATAATCGCATGTTTTGGCACCGGAGAAGGATTGGGCCTGCGCAACGGCCGCATGGACGACGGGATTCGCCTTGAGCATGGCGATAAGCGCGGCTTCCTTCGGTACAGCGGCAGCGGCCAGTGCGTTGGTGCCCAGCAGGTATGCGAGGAGGGGGAAGAGAAGGCGTTGCATAGTGGGCTCCCTGAGAGGTGGTTACTATGTATCGATAATATTTGATGTACAGTGAAAAATACGGTGCTGTCTTCGCCTCAATCCTGTCATCCCGGCCTCGTGCCGGACTGGAGCGAAGCGACAGAGGCGATCCCGAAAGCAATACTGAGCCAATCCGGTCGTGCCACATGCTCTGGCTCACCGTGGAGGCTCGGTCGGATCCCGGGACAAGCCCGGGATGACAGCGGTTAAATTTCAAACTGAGGCAGTGCAATATGGCGGCTGTGAAAAGCAACCAATGCGCGTAATTGTGGGGGTGTAGGTGATTGATTTGTCATGCAAATGTCACGCTCAAGTAAAGTGGCTGTGCTAATGTGTGGTTCGCTAATGGAAGGGAATTGCCGTGAGTACATGGACTGAGCGCACCGCCGCTGAAGAAAAGAAATTGCCGCATATACTACTGGTGGATGACGATAAATTGGCACTGGCTTCGGCGTGCCAGCGGCTGGCAGCAGAAGGGTTCAAAGTGACGCCCATGCTGTTTAAAGAACCGGAATCGCTGGCGAGAATCGTGGCGGTGGCTACCTGCGGTGAAATCGATGCGGTGGTGACGGATTGGCAGGGCGGTATCATGTTCTCCTCGCTTCATGGTAGTAAAGGCATCGAGTACGGCCATCGCCTGGTGCAGGATTTGAAAGTGGCCAAGTTTCAGGGGCCGATTGCGGTGCATAGCAGCGTTCCTGACCTGCAGACTGAATGCGACATGAAGTGCGACGGGGCGATTGGCCTGTTCCACAAGCAGCAGCCGAAAGCACTGGCGGCGGCGCTGAAAGCGAAGCTGCCACAGCACGGGGCTGCGCTGGTTTAACAATAGCTATTTATTATATATCATGGGTTTAGCGTTTTCTTAAGGAATGGCGCGTAGGCTGGATCCATACAATCCGCGCCAGGAGCATGCGATGGTTATCGAAGAAAACATTACCGCCAAACCCCTGAAAGGGGTGTTCGGGAAGCGGGCCTTCGGGCTGGTTTACGAGGATGCGGCGGGTTACCGGCTGGAAGTGCCGCGCCAGGACCTGCCGCGCAGCCCGCGCGTGTTCTCGCCGGAGGGCGACGCCATGTGCATGCTGAGTGGCAGCGAAATCGATGAAACCCCCGTGCTGGCCGCCAGCATCCGCAGCGCGGAGCAGAAAACGGACCTGCCGGAAAGCGGCGAAGTGCTGAGCGCACTGCATGGCGACATTCCGAAATTATGCGCCAAGGCGTTCGATCTTGAGGGCAAATTTACGGACCACACACAGCGTGCCCGCATGCAGTTTGATGAGCATAAGAAGGAAATGAGCATCACCGATGCGAAGGGTAACCGGTACGTGCTGCCGCAATTCTCGCCATCGATCACGCTGCCGAGCCAGCAGAGTGGGACTGAGCGGAAAGTGCGCGGGGCTGGGGAAAACTTGTCGTGCGAAGTGCCGATTGGGGTGGGGATCGATCCCAATTCCACGCTGGGCAATAGCCTGAGCGCGCTGGCCAATTTCGCGGCCAGCTCCCGCGATACGTCGACGCTGGTGGCGCAACGGGTGCAGGGCGAGGGTATTCCCCTGCGCGCTGGGCCGAACGATATTCCGAATCTGTGCAAAAGCGGCGGCGGGCGCGGGCCTGCCGATTAAACCACCGGCTGCGGATGCGGCTGGCGTGCCGCGTAACGCAGGATGCCGAAGGCCAGCAGGCCCAGCACGAAGAAGCCTGCGGTGAGGGGCCGCAACGTGCCGTCGTAGAGCTGGCCAATCTGCGAGCCGACCACCATGGAAATCACGGATGAAAGCGACCCGATCACGGCGGAGGCGATGCCGGCCATGTGGCCCATCGGCTCCATCGCCATGGCGTTGAGGTTGCCGAACATCAGCCCGAAGCAGAAGAACAGCACGGCGGCATAGCCGAGGAACATCCACAGGGTGATGGCGGTGAGCGCGTGCAGCAGCAGGAACAGGGCGGAGGCCACGGTGATGGCCAGAATCGCCCGCAGGCAGATATAGCGCATGCCCAGCCGCGGCACTAGCCGCGCATTCACCAGCGACGACACGCCCAGCACCACCGCCAGCCCACCGAAATAAAGCGCGAAGGAATCGCCGACGCCAAACTGCGCCTGGAAGATTTGCTGGCAGGAGCTGATATAGCCGATGAGGCTGGCGAACACGATGCCCATGCACAGCGTGTAGCAGAAGGTGGTGCGGCACCCGAGCACGGCTTTGAAGCCATGCGCAAGGTTGGCGAAGGTGAAGGGAATGCGGCGCGCGGGCGGCAGGGTTTCCGGCAGCCGGAAGCAGATCCACAGGCCGATCACCAGCGCATAGGCGATGTAGAGCAGGAAGATGGCATGCCAGCTGGCCACGAATAAAATGGCCTGCCCCAGGCTGGGGGCGATGGCGGGCACCATCATGAAAATCATCATGATGAGCGACATGATGCGCGCCATGTCGCGGCCTTCGTATTTATCGCGCACGATGGACACGGCGGACACGTACGGCCCCGCCACGCCGAGGCCCTGAATGAAGCGGCCGAGCAGCAGCACCGGCAGGCTGGCGGCGAAATAGCAAAGGATGCTGCCGGCAAGGTAGAACCCGATGCCCGCATACAGCAGCCGCTTGCGCCCCCACGCATCGGACAGCGGGCCGCAGACGAGCTGGCCGATGGCCATGCCGGTGAAAATGATGCCGATGACATACTGCACATGGTTGGCCTCGGTGACCTGCAGGTCGGTGGCGATGGCGCCCAGGGCAGGCAACATCGCATCGATCGAAATGGCGACGATGGACATCAGCAACGCCATCAGGAGGGTGAATTCTTTCATGGGAATACTTCGTGCAGGGGTGAGGGCAGGCAGGGGTAGCGGAATCGGCAGGGTTTTGGAAGGGGGTTTGTGGGTGGGGGACTTCCCGGTAAGGGCGCAGCGTTTTAGGTTACGGTGTATTTGGTGCCGGTAACGCCCAATCGATCTGCTACCCGCTATCAAATAGAGGAGGAATTTGTGGTGATCGATGCTACGACCAACGAAGTGATACAGGTAAGCCGTCCCAGAGTGGGCGGATTTATGCCAAACCAGTTTTAGGTATGCATATGAGCGCACCCATTGATATTTACATTGAGCTGCTGGACGAAGGCACGCAGACATGGCGCGCCATTCAGGCCATGCCATTAGCGAATGGCTTATTTCAATTACTGAAGCCCGAGGACTATGACCCGGAAGATGAGCTGTGGCCCTTTTTGCCTGGTGCTGAAGTGCGGCTTGTCGAAGAAACGGATTACAGGGGGCGCAAAGGCTGGGTAGCGAAGCATCCTGACCCTAAAGCAGTAGAAATTCTTGTGGAGTCAACCGAGTCCTACGCACCACAAAATCGTGAAACCCATGCCATGCCTGTCGGCAACGGTTTATATGAAGTGCAGGCTACGCCGCACTACACGCCTGCGCAATTGTGGAAATTCCCGCCCGGCAGCATTGTGCGGCTGAAACCGATGGAAACTGCATTTCCGGGGTGGAAGCCGCTTGTGGCGGTGGCACCGTGAGGCGGGTAACGGCCCTCAGGATATCATGTGGTGCGCCATGTATACAGAATTGCTATGAAGCCTACGAGCAGGACTACTGGGAATGCATACGAGATGGTTTTCGCGGGTAAGAAGCTTGGCGCAAGGCCCGTCAGGGCGAGCGACACGACGCACAGCACAGCCGATAACGCGATCTTTCCGACAAGGGATTCAGCAGAGCAATGCTGGTAGCATAAGCCCCCGGCCGATAGGCTGAAGATCAGCGCGAGGGTGGCAGTGATCATGTACAGAGGCCCAATTGCTGCCGCTTGCACCATGCCGCCCCCGATGCCCGGAAGCATCGATACGCGAAGGAATGTACAAAGTGCACCACCATAGAACACCAGCGCGCTGAGGGAGATGAGGAGAAGAACGTTCATCATGTATGACCTGAATAAGTGTGAGTGCGCCGGGGTTAGTCGCATTCTTTGGCAAGCACAGAATAGCCTTTGATGCTGGGCCAGTAATGGATCCTCTGGTCGAGTAGCTCAAGATAGGGGAGCCCCACTTTTTCGCAGAACTTGATTTGTTTCTCATACTGCAGAAGCTTTTTAATGTCGGACGGTTTGACGCCAAAGAAGCTGGCGGTAGTGTCCAGCGCTTCATCGCTGACGGGCACGCCCTCCTCCAAACGCAGGTGAAGCGCGGTGGTGCCCTGCTTCAAAGTCAGCTCCCATGTTTTCCAGTCTTCTTCCACGAAGAGCAGCAGCGCCTTGCCGAAAAGGGTGGCCAGGGCGTGCAGGTCTTCGTCTTTGGAAACTTCGACGACAATCCATTTCAGGCTCGGATCGTCCAGGTAGGCGGCATCGTCGACAACGGAGTGCAGTTTTTGCTCTTTCAACACGTCGCAGATGTGTTCTTGTGACTGTGTGTTGGGAACCGCACAATACCGCGTGTATTCAGACATCGACATGCTCCTGCTTTATATTGGATAACTCTAATTATTGAGCGGCGGCAGGAGGGTCAAGCGAATTTCATGGCTGGGGTGTGTGTGCAGAGGAAACTGTTTCCGGAGATTATGATGCGGGAAAGAAGCAATGCCGAACGCTACTTCGCAAATGCGGGGCATGCTGTGTCTTCTACGGCAGCAGCTTTTAAGAAACCGGATGCATCGGCCGTCAGGGCATAGGCATGCTGCGCATGATAACTGCCGCCATGCTTTGCCTGGTCTTCAAAGCAGATACGATCTGCGCGCAGTAAGGTAAGGGTGAATTGCCAGGAACCATCGGGTTCACTGACTACGGCTGTTTGGCTACTGAATGCAACGTCTGATGCGCCGCAGTCTTTCAGTGTTACTTTGCCTTTGCCACGGCGTGGGCCGATGGAGTTGGGGAAAGAAGTGACATCCAGTGTATCGATGACTTTTTGCAATGCCGCTTGATCGACAGCATCAGTTGCGTGCGCGGCTGACAACAAGAGCGAAAAAGCCAAGGCCGTGGCAATAATTTTCTGCATTTTTAACTCCTGCTGGTTTCATTGACACGCGGCTCTCGTTTTGCAACTCGCCCGGTCATGCTGTTGGGATAATCGTGTGTGTGCACACGTTTATGAGTGTGGGGTAGGGGTGGGCGAAGGGTGCATGTCCAAATTTTTCTTCACCGCTTCCATATCCAGTGGGCGCAGTTCTTCGTAGGATGTAAGGATGGAGTCGACTTTGTCTGGCTCCACAAGGTAGACGACGGTTAACGTTAAATAATTCGAAAATGCCGCGCCTTCTTCTGCGTAGATTTTTTGTATACGCGGATGGGTGTTCAGAAAATCACCGACAGCAGACTGTATTTTTTTATCGCGTTGGGACAGCGAATCCAGGGCCCAGATGCCGCTCGCAGCGGTCAAAAATTGATGGCAGCTTGGCGCTTGCGTTTTGCAGCCATATTTGATGAGTGCGGCGGTAGAAATAGTTTTTTGCATATCCCGACGCGGATTGCCTGGATTCTTAAACTGGCGACTTAAATAGGCGAAACGACGCGCGTCTTTTAACAAGCCGTCGTCTGCTTCATTGTAAGCGTCGAGCATCTGAATGATATATCGGGTATCCTGCGAGGCCATGTAGGCAGCGATCAACGCGTCATTATCCTGAGGCCGCGTGGGTTTATGACCAATCAGGTCATTTGCGTGGGCGGTGAAAGAAAAAGAAATCACCATCAGTGCATAGGCTAATTTCTTAAACACAGCGTCTCCTCTAGCGATCAGCAATGGGTATGCACCTTTGTCGGCACTTCTGAAAACCTATAACCAAACGCATGATTTGCCAATTTCAAATATTGGCGAGTGTCTTTGATCACGCTGCCGTATTGGAATTTGAAAAATCCGAGAACTGCTTAGTGGCAGCGAGGTTAGGAGGGTTTTACCGACCTTAGTCGGAAATGGTGGAGCATAGGCTCCAGCGGAGTGATCGCCGCCTGCTGGCGGCGCCCCCTGCGGGGCTTCTCCCGTTGGTCGAAGTCCAAATGGCCTGCTGGCCATTTGGATGATTGGCTTGATTTTGGCCCCAACGCCCCATAAGTTCCCAATATGGGAAATAAGGCTTGTTCCCAATACGGGAACATGGTATAAGGGAATAGAAGCATGCGGATTATCGCGCTGAAGACGCTTAAGGACTTTTGGGAGGATTACCCCGATAGCGAGGAAGCTCTAAAAGCGTGGTTTGCCGTGGCGAAGAAGGCGGATTGGAAAACGCCTTCTGAAGTGAAAGAAACATATGGGAATGCGAGTGTCCTGCGAGAAGGGCGGGTTGTCTTTAATATCGCGGGCAACAAATACCGGCTGATTGTGTGGATCAACTACCCTTACCGTGTGGTGTATGTGCGCTTTGTGGGCACACACAAGCAATACGATAAGGTCGATGCGCAGATGATATAGGAGCAGATGATGGATATTAAGCCGATCAAAACGAAGAAAGACCATGCGCAGGCGCTCAAGCGTATTGAAACGCTGATGATCGCCAAGGCCAATACGCCAGAGGGCGATGAGCTGGATATTCTGGTGACGCTGGTGGAAGCTTACGAGGCAAAACACTATGCGATTGAAGCACCAGACCCTATCGTTGCCATCCAGCACCGCATGGAAGCGCTTGGTATGGAGCGCAAAGATCTTGAGCCTATGCTGGGGTCGAAAAGCCGTGTCTCGGAAGTGCTGAATCGTAAACGCAAACTCACCATGGAAATGGTGCGCAAACTGCATGAGGGGATGCAGGTGCCTGCTGAGGCATTGATTCAGGATTATGCGGTGCGGGCGTAAAGTCGTTTTAAGCAGCGGGCCCTCTATAGGGTCTTCTCATATTTTTCTAACGCCTGTGGGTAGAATGGAACGGAGAACTGAATGCGATGGGCTAAACTTTTTTCGGCTGTTGTCTCCTTTCCAATACTTCCACCTATAACACTTATTTTGGCCTCCACACCTTTCTCGCTCCTGGAGCCATCTGAGATGGACACAAGAATATCGAAAGAAATTTTTTCAGGTCCTTTCTCAAGCTGGCTCACCCCAGACATATAAGCAGGAGCTATCGGCACATTGTCTACGTGCTCATATACAGCACGCTGCGCCTCTTTGATTCCAAGGCAGATATCTACGATTGATTTGGAAATAAAATCTTTTAGATCCACGCAAGCCTCCATTTGTAAGGGTAACTAAGCAAATATATAGAGCCGCCTGTAAATAACTAGCAGCCTCGCTTTAGCAATGAATACTAATTAGCGATCTCCTTTGGTGCAGCTTTCTAAGATAAGATTATCAATATGCAGCTATGGGAGTAGCGATTAATGCAAGATGTGCAAAAATTATGCGGGATTATTAGGCAGAGGTCCTCTGAAAACAAGAAAGCAATTTCTGTTCTTGTAGAGAAAGGATTGCTAGGAAATGCAATAGCAGTCCTACGCCAAGAATTAGACTCTATGGTCCGAGTGATATATCTTTTGTCGTGCTCGGATAATAAACGGCAATCACTTGTTCAGAAAACTTTGACTGGAGCAAAGTGGAATGTCGCCGATCGGGAAATGGTTGATTTTTCCAATCAATATATCGGCTGGACAAAGTCCGTTTATAAATTTGGCTGTGCCTTTATACATCTTTCGCAATTCCACGATTATCTGGCTGAAAACCCATTTGCAAAAATGGAACTGGAAGAAATTTCTATCATTAAATATCATCTAAACCAATATCATGACTTTAAACTGGAAGATGATTTGAGCCTTCAAACCTTAGTCCCGTATATATTGCCAGTTTTTGAAAAGATTTCTGACAACCTTGAGCATTATATTGAAGAGCTGCAAAAGGGCGGTAGCTACAAACCCTGTGACATTTAGCAATTACGTTAGAACTCACTGAATATGGCTATCACAGCCAATTTTGTGCCAAAATCAAAAATCTCAGTCGTCTTTGGTTACACTGCAGCATCGGATTTTTAGAGCTCCGGGAGATTCATGCTGGCAGGGATTTTAAGGGAGTTTTGGCCGACTTTGGTCGGGAATGGTGGAGTATCGGTCCGGGCGGAGTGATGGCGGCCTGCTGGCCATTTGCGCGAACCGCGCTTCGCGGAGGGGCGACGGGGCAGATGCTCCACCAAAACCAAAGGCCACCCCCAAAAGGGTGGCCTTTGGTTTTGGTGGTCCCTAGCGGACTATCTTCGAACTATTCTGATACCCTTTTGGAGCAAATACAAGCGTCTAATAGTTTATTCGATTCTCCTATGGTATCGAACTCGCGGCACTATATTTGGGAGCCTTTGACGGTAGCTGCGTGATGCAATTACTGCTTCTGCCAATCACCAATATCGTCTGAGATGCCAAGGCTTCCGAGGTCAGTGCCATCCGATGGCATGAAGGTATGACCACCGGCAACGTCATCAGCCGCTGATGCCGGGGTCGGATATGAACCGAGGCCTTGTTCTTGATAGACCACCTGCCATCGCCCACTTTTTTCGGGGACGATGCTTACGGGACCTTTGCGGGTTTGAAAAACATATACGGCCATATCCATTCCTTTCTGATGATGCAGGAAGGATAGCACGCGGCATTTATCTCAGGAAGGTGCGTTATGACATTCGATCTATCAGTGGAAAGCGACATCAAATCACTGCGCCGGGGGCTGCACGCCCTAGAAAGGCAGGTTGTGCCGGAGGCAACGGTTCGGACACTAAACCGGGTAGCAGACAGTGCAAAGGTCGCCAGTGCCTCGCATATCGCCCCGCAGATGGGTAGCAGGCAAGCTGGTATAAAACGGCGTATCGAAACGCGCCGCGCCAATTTCAAACGCCTATGGGCGACGTTGGTGGCAAGTGATCGCCCCCTGCATCTTATCGAGTTCGTCGTGGGGTCGCGCAAACCCACTCAGCAACCCGGCGGAAAGCGCGGTCCCGTAAAAGCGAAAGCATGGGGCAAAACGAAAACCTACCGTGGAGCGTTCATCGCGCCGCGTAAAAAAGGTTCGAGCAGTACGGAAATTTATGTGAGGAAATCAGGAAAGCGGTTGCCGCTGAAGATGCTGTTTGGTCCCGGTATCATGCAGCTGTTCAAGCAACGCGAGAATGCGGCAATCATGGAGAGCAAGGTGATGGAGCGGTTGCCCAAAGAGTTTACGCAGAACCTCGCTTATTACCTGTCGAGAATTAAGCGTTAATACTCACTGGTGAGCATGATGGTCAGCACGCGGGTGGTGATGTCGGTATTGGCCGGGTCTTCTGAGCCATAGCACAGGGTGTGGTCGTAATAGCTGATCTTCCAGAAGCAGCTAACACCATTCACCACTACCTTGCCGAAGTCATGCTCACCGTATGGGTCGTTATCCTCGGTGAATGTATCGAACTCCTGCACTGCACGAAAGATAGCGTGTTGCGTATCTTCAGACAGCGCGGTGATGCCCGGTGTCATCATCACTTTACCACCCCAGTAGGTGTGACGAAGCATGTCATTGAGGGCGGCGATTCGGGTGGTGGTATCAGTGGCAGTCTGCATATCTTTATCCTTTTAGAACAGTTGGTTATATCTAAATGGATAACAGGCCTGCATCTGCAATCAACGGTCTTTTATTAATGATTACAGTCGGTTGACGGGTGGCGCTCAGAGCCGCCTTCGACCGGCGCGGCGGCGGGTCCTTCCCGACCACCCTCCACGGGTACGCCGCGAGCGCGGGATTTCGCTAGGGACAGAGCTGGAAAGTGCGTTTCGTTTCGTTTTTTGGGTGCGGTTATTGAGTGAGTTCAATGACTTTCAGAAATCAAAAAACGAAATGGGTCGGTCAAAAAAACGAAATGGATGGTCTTATGAAAATTGAACTGATGCCGCTGGCGCAGGTGCTTCCCTACGCCCGCAACCCAAGGATAAACGCGCACGCGATTGATAAGGTCGCGGCTTCCATCAAGGAGTTCGGCTTCCGCCAGCCCATTGTGGTCGATGCGGAGAACGTGATCGTGGTCGGCCATGTCCGATACGAGGCGGCAAAGCGGCTGGGCTTGAAGAAAGTGCCGGTGCATATCGCCGCCGAACTCACGCCGGAGCAGATCAAGGCATACCGCATCACCGACAACCGCGTGGGCGAGGAATCGGAATGGGACAAGGCGCTTCTGCAGCTCGAAATCGTAGAGCTAGAGGAAGCGGCGTTTAGCGCAGAACTATTGGGGTTCAACGATGAAGAAATACGGGACATCAAGGCCGCCGTGGATGGCCTGCTGGAAGATGGTTTTGGCGATGACGAAAACGACGACATCGAGGAAGCCGATACCACAGCCCGCATCGGTGCCTATAGCTTCCCGATCAAGCGCGAGCAATATCTCGAATGGCTGGAATCCATCAAGCAATCGGTCGGATTCGAGAAAAAGGAAATCGTCGAAGAACTGAAACGCAGGTTAGGCTTATGAAACTCGTCAATGTCACGGAGATTGAACCCTCCACCTACAATCCCCGCGTGGCCGACCCGGAACGGCTCGACCTGATCGAGCTTTCCCTGCGGAAGCTGGGCTTCCTGCTGCCGCTGTATGCTACGCCCGACGGTGAGATTATCTCCGGCCACCAGCGGCATCATGTCGCCTGCCGCATGGGGGCAATACAGGTGCCGCTGGAAGTTACCCGGTCAATGGACTTGGCCGAACGCAAGGGCGTGAACGTGGTGTTTAACCGCGCCACCAACGACCTGGGACAAAGCGACACGGTAGCGAAGATTAACGAGCAGTTGAAAGCCGCCGACGTGCGTAAGCTGGCGGAATCCATCCCCGACAAGGCGGTGGATACGCCGGAGTTCTACCCGTGCCTGAGCGCAAAGCCGCATCCTATCGCCCCGTTCCTGAAAACGAACAAAGGCCGGTGGAAGAACTACTCGCTCAACATCGCCAAGACGCTCAAGCGCCGGGGTATCACCATGCCGATTGTCGCCACCCGCGATTACCGGGTGGTGAACGGGATAGGCAGGTTGCAGCACTGTGCTGAACTGGGGCTTGCACAGGTGCCGGTGGTGTTCGTCACCGATGCAGAAGGCGCATTGGCCGAAGCGATGCTTAATTTCCTGTCGATGGATTTTGACATCCATCGCCGGTACGAGGATCTGCTACGCCACAATTCCTTCCGGCGCCTGCGGCAAGTGCGGAACAGCTTGGGCCGTGGTTTCATCTTCGCGGTGGCGGGTGATTCAACCGCCAAAGCGTTCGACATCAACGACCCGGCCAACCGTGAACGCTGGATTAAGCAGCATGGCCGCTGCGTGCTGGACTTCGGCGCGGGCCATTTGCATGAAACGCACATCCTGCGGAAACTCGGTATCAGCGTCACACCGTTTGAACCGTACCGGGTGGATGAAGGCGACGAGATCGACAAAGAGGAAAGCGTGGCGCTGGCGCGGGAGTTCCTGCACGCGGTCGGCACAGGCAAACTACGGTGGTCATCCATCTTCATATCCAGCGTGCTAAACAGCGTGCCATTCAGCGCCGACCGCGAACATATCGCCTGCCTCTGTGCGGCGCTGGCGGATGATGCGACCCGGCTTTACGCGGTGGCATCGGCCAGCAGTCACATCAATCTCAAACAGCTGAGTGGCTACCACTCGCTGAATGAACGGCAGTCGAGCGCGGTGTTGTTCAAGCTGGATTACGAACCGGGCATTACGCTGGGTGACATCGCCACATCGCCCAAAGTGCAGAAGTACCATACACAGCGCGAGTTCTACGATCTGTTCAAGCAGTTCTTCGCGGTGGTGCAGGTCAATGAAAGCAACAGTAACGTGCAGGCGGTATGCTCTAAGCCGCTGGCTATCAATGCGAAACGACTGAAAGCAGCTATCGCTTTTGAGTTTGACCTACCGTATCCTGATGGCAGCCGTATGGGGCTTGTGGAGGAAGCGATTACTGCCTTTGAACAGCGGCTAGGAATGAAATTATGATTATACTGCTCGATCTGAATTATACGTTGGTCGCCAACAGCCTCGAAAAGAAACGTCCGTTCGCCATGCAAATCCAGCATGAAACCTATCGGAACTGGCTAGTAGGATTGGTCGCCCCATACCACACTATCCTGATGACCGCCCGACCGGAAATGCACCGACAGGCCACGCTGGATAGTCTGTATTTCAAGGTGGGATGGGTGCCGCAGGAGGCGCATTTTAACCGCTATCACAAGCCGCCGCATGAAGCGAAGCGCATCATGCTGGAAGAACTTGTGTTTCCGAAACACGGACGAAACGCCCAATACCTCGCGATTGAGAGTAATCCCCGCACGCACGCCATGTATGCGGAGTACGGCATCCCGTCGGTCAAAATCTATGAGAACGAGCAATGGACCGAACTACCGACAGCCCCATCCACATCCCCAAGGAGTGGACGTTCGAGAACGCCTCTGTAGCCAAAGGCTTCAACCTGCATGTGCGTGAGCAACTGCCGTGGTATGATCTCGTCACCGGCGCGGTGTCGCATATCGCCCGTCATTACATTCCGCAAGGTGGGCTGGTCTATGACATCGGCGCATCTACCGGCAACATTGGCCGGTCGCTGGAAGCGGCGCTAACGCAGCGCCATGCGCGGCTAATACCGATTGAGCCAAGCGCGGAAATGTGCGCCCGCTACGATGGCCCCGGCAAGGACAACCTTATCCAGATGGATGCCTGCCGGTACGACTACGAGCCGTTCGACGTGGCGATCTGCTATCTGGTGCTGATGTTCATGCCGGTGGATGCGCGGGTGGCGTTCATCGCCAAGCTGCGGGCGGCGCTGAAACCGGGCGGCGCTATCGTGATCGTGGATAAATGCGAGGCCGCCACCGGCTATCAGGCCACCGTGCTATGGCGGCTGACGCTGGCCGGAAAAGTCGCCGCCGGTGTGGATGCGGAGCAAATCATTGCCAAAGAACTGTCACTCGGAGGGGTGCAGCGACCGCTAGACCCTGCGATGCTGGGTAATGATGCCGCAGAGTGGTTTCGATTCGGAGAGTTTGCAGGATGGGTCATCACGTCATGACAGGAAACCATTATGCAAATCCTTCACAAAGTCGCGGTGATCGCCCGGTTCCTGAACCTGACCGAGCGACGGGTGCAGCAGTTGGCGCGGGAGGGCATCCTTCCCAAGCCGGATAAAGGCAAATACGACCTGGTACGCTGCGTGCAGACCTATGTGCGCTATCTGCAAGAACGCGCCTATGGCAGCGGTGTCACCGCGCAGGATACGCATATCGAACGCGCCCGCCTGATTAAAGCGCAAGCCGACAAGACCGAATTGGAAGTGGCCACCATGCGTAACCAGCTGGTGGCAATCGAAGCCGTGGAAACCGATTGGCTCCAACATATCAGCGCGTGCCGGATGCGGCTGCTGGCGCTGCCGACGAAAACCGCCTTTCAAATCGCCGTGATGACGGAACCCGCTGAAATTGAGCGATTCCTGAAACGCGCCATTTACGAGGCACTAACCGAACTCGCGAACAGCCATGATGAACCTGCCGACATTCTACCAGACGGTACGGCGGAAGGTGGCGCTCGCGTGGATGCCACCGCCAGAACTGACGGTGAGCGAATGGGCCGACGCGCACCGGAAACTAAGCCCGGAGGCAAGCGCCGAACCCGGAAGATGGAGGACTGAACGCGCCCCGTACCAACGGGGCATGATGGATGCGGTGAACGAACCCGGCGTGCGTGAGGTGGTATTCATGACCTCCGCGCAGATCGGCAAAACCGAGATTCTGAATAACATCCTCGGTTACTTCGTTCACCAAGACCCGTCGCCCATCCTGTTCATTCAGCCCACGCTGGAAATGGCAGAGGCATGGAGCAAAGACCGCCTAGCGCCGATGATTCGGGACACCGAGGCGCTGGGCGGTTTGTTCAAGGACGCGAAGACCCGCAACAGCGACAACACGCTGCTACATAAAAAGTTTACTGGTGGCCACCTGACGATGGCAGGAGCGAACAGCCCCTCGTCGCTGGCAAGCAGGCCTATCCGCATCGTGCTGTTGGATGAGGAAGATCGTTACCCATCCTCGGCCGGTGCGGAAGGCGACCCCGGATCGCTGGCGCAGAAACGCACCACGACGTTCTGGAACCGGCTGATGGTTTCGGCCAGCACGCCCACCATCGAGGGCGAGAGCAAGATAGATGCGCGGTATCAGCAAAGCGACATGCGTCGCTTCCATGTGCCATGTCCGCATTGCAAGAAGTTTCAGGTGTTGAGCTGGTCGCAGCTGAAGTTCGACAAGAAAGCACCGGAAGCGACGACCTATTACGAATGCGAGCATTGCCAAGCGCAGCTGAATGAGAGCGATAAACTTTGGATGCTGGCGCGGGGCGAATGGTGGGCCTCGGCCCCGTTCAACGGGGTGGCGGGTTTCCATATCTCGGAGCTTTACAGCCCGTGGGTGCGCTGGTCGGAAATGGTGGCCTCGTTCCTGAAAGCCAAGCGCCTGCCGGAAACGCTGAAAGTATGGGTCAACACCAGCCTTGGCGAAACATGGAAGGAAGCGACCGAAGGCATCGACGCATCGGGCCTGCTCGGTCGCAAGGAGAATTGGGGCCGTGTCGCGCCTGCCGGGGTGCTGGCGATCACTGCCGGGGTGGACGTGCAAGGCGACCGGCTGGAAGCGGAAGTCATCGGCTGGGGCGTGGCCCAAGAAAGCTGGTCGCTGCAATACCATGTCATTCATGGCGACCCGGCACAAAACAAGGTGTGGGATGATCTCGACAAAGTGTTGGGCCAGACCATCCAGCGTGCCGATGGCAGCGTGATGCCGGTGCTGGCGGCCTGTGTCGATACGGGCGGCCACCATACGCAGAAAGTCTATGAATACTGCAAGCGCCGGGAACATGCCCGCGTGTACGCGGTGAAAGGTGCATCTACGGCGGGCAAACCGCTGGTGAGCAAGTTTAGCAAGGCCAATAAGCTGCGGGTGAAGCTCTTTACCCTCGGCACCGACACGGCCAAGCAGATGATTTACTCGCGGCTGAAAATCCACCAGCCGGGGCCGGGTTACTGCCATTTCCCGGCAGACTACCCGGAGGAGTATTTCCACCAGCTCACCGCTGAGCGCATCCAGACCAAGTTCATCAACGGCCACCCGACGCGGATATGGGTGATGCCGAAAGGCAAGCGCAACGAGGCGCTGGATTGCCGGGTGTATGGCCTCGCGGCCCTGCATATCGCCAACCCGAACCTCGACGCGCTGCGGCAGGAGCAGGAACACGAAGCCCTGAAACAGCAGGCCAGCGAACCAGCGGCACCCAAGGCCGGGGGATGGATTGGCTACGACGATTGGAACTTTAACTAGAGGACTTCACACATGGCCTTGACATTACAGCAGGCGCAAACCGCGCTGGATGCGTGGATTGCGGCGGATTTAGCGGTGGCGAGAGGCCAGAGCTATTCCATGAACGGGCGCAGCCTGACGCTCGCCAATACCCGCGAGATACGGGAGCAGATTCAATACTGGGAGCGCCGTGTCGCCACCTTGCAATCAGCCAACCAAAACCAACAAGCAGCCTTAGCGGATTTCAGCGATGTTTAACGTGATCGACAAAGCTATTGAACTCGTATCGCCAGAATCGGCGCTACGCCGGGAAACCGCACGTTGGATTCTAAAAAACCAGCGTGCCTACGAAGCCGCGCAACCGTCGCGCCTTCGCAAGATCAAGACCGACCCCGGCAGCGGGGATGCTATCGTGGAACGCGCCGGGGAATCGCTGCGCCTGCAAGCCCGGTATCTGGATGAGAACCACGACCTGGCACGCGGCGTGTTGAACTGCCTCGTCAACAATGTCGTGGGGCGCGGCATCACCGTGGAGCCGCAGGTAAAACTGTCGACCGGTGCGCTCGCCAAGGAGGTCAACGACCAGCTGCTTGACCTGTGGGATGAGTGGATTTGCGTGCCGGAGGTAACGTGGGAATTGCACTGGAACCAAATGCTACGCCTGCTGGCGCGGTGCTGGTTCCGCGATGGTGAAGTGCTGGTGAAACATATCGAAGGCACCGGCGCGACGCTCAACCACGGCACCACCGTTCCGTATTCGCTGGAACTGGTGGAGGCGGATTTCCTGCCCTTCGATTATAGCGACCAAAAGAAACGCATCATTCATGGGGTGGAGAAAAACGCATGGCGCAGGCCGGTTGCTTTTTACCTCTACAAAGAGCATCCGGGCGACCGGCATAATTTTTTTACCCGGCAGGACACGCGGCGTTTTCCGGCAGACAAAATCATCCACCTCAAAATCACTGACCGCATCGCGCAGACACGGGGCGTTTCCATCTTTGCCAGTGTCCTCACCCGTATGGAGGACATCAAGGATTACGAGCTTTCGGAACGGTTGGCGGCGAAGGTGGCGGCGAGCATTTGCGCCTATGTGCGGAAGAATCTCGACGCGCCGGTGAATCCGCAGAACGTCGATACGGCGGGCAATCGCCTGCTCAAAATGCAGCCGGGGATGATTTTCGATAACCTGCTGCCCGGTGAGGAAGTCGGAATGATCGACAGTAACCGGCCTAACGCCATGCTGGAACAGTTCCGTAACTCGCAGCTGCGGGCGGTGGCGGCGGGAACCAGCACCAGTTATTCGAGCATATCCAAGGATTACAACGGCACCTACAGCGCCCAGCGGCAGGAATTGGTGGAGCAGTCCGTGCATTACGGCGTGTTGCGCGACCATTTCATAGAGCGATGCGTGCGCCCGATATGGGAACGGTTCGTGGATATGGCCGTGCTGTCGGGCAAGCTGGTGATTCCCGAAGGCAGCATTAACCCGCGCACCCTCTGGAACGCTGGATTCCAAGGCCCGACGATGCCGTGGATTGACCCGAAGAAGGAAGGAGAAGCCGAGCAGCTGGCCGTATCTGCCGGGTTCAAATCGCGCACGCAGGTCATCCGCGAGCGCGGCGGCAACCCACAGGATGTGTTCGAGCAAATCAAGCAGGAACGCAAACAGGATGCCGAGGCGGGCCTGACATTCAGTAGCAGCGCCAGCAAGCCAGTGGCAACCGCCAAACAACCCGAAACAGAAGGAGAAGATGATGCCGAACAAAAACCCGGAAATACTGACGCGAACGCTTGAGCTAACTTCCCGTTCCATCCTCGACGCTGAAAGCCGCCTTGTGCGGCTTTCTTTTTCTTCGGAAGAACCCGTTACCCGGCAGAGCTTTTTCAGCGATGCGTGGGTGGAAATCCTCGGCCATGAAAACGGCGAAGTGGATCTGGCGCGACTGAATAACGGTGCGCCGGTGCTTTACAACCATGATCGCAGCGAAGGTGCCAATCGCATCGGCGTGGTGGAACGCGCATGGCTGGAAAATAGCCGGGGCTATGCCGAAGTGCGCTTTTCCAAACGCGCCGAAGTGGAAGGCATCTGGCAGGACATACGCGATGGCATCCTTCGCAACGTGTCGGTGTCGTACCGCATCATCGAGCGCAAGCTCATCGAAGAACACAAAGACAAACCGGACGTGTACCGCGTCATCCGCTGGATGCCGATGGAAGTGTCGCTGGTCGATATTCCTGCCGATGCCACCGTGGGCGTTGGCCGGAAATTGGAGGCCGCAAGCCCCGAACCTAAACCCCAACCAACCCAAAAGGAGAAACTGATGCCTGCATCTGTAACCGAACCGCAAGCCCGCACCGAACCCGATCTGGAAGCGGTGCGCGGCAATGCGATGGCCGAAGGCGCGAAACGTGCGCTGGAAGCTGAAAAGAAACGCCGGGATGACATCCGCACTTTGTTCACCAACCACGCCGATCATGACAAGGTGCGCGATGCGTGCCTTGATAATCCGGAGTTGGATGTGAACGAGGCCCGCAAGCTGCTGCTGGATGCCATCGGCAAACGTGAAGAACCGGCCACGACCGGGCATCGCATCGAAATGGGCCAGACCGAGGTGGAGAAATTCGCCCGCGCTGCCGAAGATGCGATTGCCTTCCGCGCCGGTATCGCAGGGAAGGATAATCAAGCCTCCGAGTTCCGTGGCTACACCATGCTAGAACTGGCGCGTAAATCGCTGGAAGTGCGTGGCGTGCGCGTGAGTGGGCTGGATAAGCGCGAGCTGGTCGCGCGTGCCTTTACGCACTCCGGCAGCGACTTCCCCAAATTGCTCGAAAACAATGCCCGTAAAGCCATGCTGCGCGGGTATGACGAAGCCGAGGAAGTGTTCCAACAGTTCACGCGCGTTGGCAACCTGTCCGATTTCAAAGCGCATAGCCGTGTCGGGCTGGGCGTGTTTGAAACCCTCGACAAGATTCCCGAAGGTGGCGAATACAAGCACGGCACCATCGGGGAGCGCGGGGAGAACATCCAGCTTGCGACCTACGGCAAGTTGTTTGCCATCACCCGGCAGGCGATCATCAACGACGATCTGACCGCCTTCACCGACATTCCGCGCAAGATGGGACGCGCTGCTTCACGCACCGTGGGCGATCTGGTATGGAAAATCATCACCAGCAACCCCACCATGTCGGACGGTGTAACGCTGTTCCATGCCGCCACGCACAAGAACCTCGCCGCTGCCGGTGCCGCAATCACGGCAGCAAGCGTCGGCGCAGGCCGCACGGCGGTACGCAAGCAAAAGGACGGTTCGGCTACGCTGAACATCCGCACCAGTTACCTGCTGGCGCCTGCGGCACTGGAAGATACGGCACGGGTGCTGATGGCATCGGAAACCGACCCGGCACATACCAACAGCCGTGTGCCTAACCCGGTGCGTGATTCCCATGAAGTAATCGTGGATGCGCGGCTGGATGAGGTTTCGACCACTGCGTGGTACCTCGCCGCCGACCCGAACATCTACGACACGATTGAGGTGGGCTATCTCGACGGGGTAGCTGCACCATTCCTCGATCAGCAAGACGGCTGGACGGTGGATGGCGTGGAATACAAGGTGCGTATCGACGCGGCAGCAGCGGCGCTTGATTTCCGCACGCTGTATAAAAACCCCGGCGCGTAACCTTTAACCCTAACCCTTAACCCGAAGCAACCCAGCGGCCAGAGTCACATCTGGGCCGCTTTTTTTATGCCTTCAACACAGGAGAAAATCGTATGGCAAAAAACTTCATCCAAGAGGGCAAAGTCCTCGATTATACCGCCGCAGCGGATATTGCCTCCGGCCAGTTCGTGCTGGTCGGCGCAATCGGTGCGGTGGCGATTGCCGCCATTGCTAACGGCGCTACCGGCCCAGTTCAGGTCGCAGGCGTGTTCAGCGTTCCTAAAGCAGCAGGTGCCATTACCCAAGGAGCCAAGCTCTATTGGGATGCGGCCAATAGCGTGCTGACCACCACCGCATCCGGCAATACTATTGTCGGCGTGGCGGCAGCAGCGGCAGCCGGTGGCGATGCCCGCGTGTCCATCCTGCTCAATGTCGGGCTGTAGCCATGACGTTCATGGATGACATGCACGGTCACCACCTAACCATACTGAATGCGCTGGACGGGCGCGAGGTAACATACACCCCCGATGGGGGAACGCCTCGCGTCCTTTCAGCCATGTTGCAGGCCTTTTCCGAACTGGTCGGCGGCGAATCGGTGGACGTGGTGGTGAACAATCCGGTGCTTTCCTTGCGAACGCAGGACATTCCCGAAATCCGAACCGGCGACCAATTCACGGTCGATGGGAAGGATTACGAGGTGGCCGTGATTCGCCCGGACAGCGAAGGCATCACCGAACTGATCTTGGAGGCGCTATGAGCCATGCCCGCACGCAGATACGGCAGGCGGCGGTGGCTTTGCTCACTGGCCACACTGCCGCAGGCAGCCGGGTCTATACCTCCCGCGTTTACCCGCTGGATGACCCGAAACTACCTGCGCTGCTGGTGTTTACACCGCAGGAAAGCATGGGGAACCCCTCCATGCAGCGGCCACGCACCCAGCAACGCACGCCCCAGCTGGTGATCGAAGGCTATGTGAAAGCCAGAGGCGATATCGAAGCCGAGGCCGACGCACTAGCGGTGGAGGTGGAGAAAATCATCGGTGCCGACCCTACGCTGGGCGGGCGGGTGAAAGATACCATGCTCGACAGCACCACCATCCAGCTTTCGGGTGATGGGGAAAAGCCCGTTGCCGTCATCACCCTGACCTTCGCCGTCCTCTACTGCACCAAAGAAAACGCGCCGGAAACCCTCGTGTAACCGCGCCGTTACCCCAACCAACCCAACATCTAGGAGAATCTTATGGCTACCCACGCTGGAAGCGAGGGCAAGGTCTTTATTGGCATTGCCCAAGTCGCAGAAGTTAAATCGTGGTCACTCGAAGTGACCTCAGACACGGTGGACGCATCCATCATCGGCACCCAATGGCGCAAAAACCAAGCCACCATCAAAAGCTGGTCTGGCAGCTTTGATGCGTTTTGGGATGAAACGGACACTACCGGCCAAGGTGCGCTTGAGGCTGGCGCAACCGTAACGCTCAACCTTTACCCCGAAGGCAACGGCACCGGGGCAACATTTTGGACGGGTGACGCGATTGTTACCTCCATCGCCTACAGTGGTTCCTTCGATGGAATCGTGGAAGCTACTTTCAGCTTCACCGGCAGCGGTGCGCTGGATGAAGAAACCGTACCGGCATAGGAGGCATCATGCGTATCATCGACCAAGTAAAGCAGCACTATCAAGCCCAAGAGCGCGTGGTGATCTCCGTTCCCGAATGGGGCAATGGCATCACGCCACTCGACATCCACATCTTCCCGATGACGATGGCCGAGGCCAGTTTCATCCAGCGTTTGTCCGGCAAAAAAGCCTCCAATATCGAAAGCGCGGTCAATTCGCTGATCGTGAAGGCCCGCGATAAGGATGGCAACCGGCTATTCAGAATCGAAGATAAGGAAACGCTCCTAAACTTCGCAGATTGCCGGGTGATTCTCCGCATCAATGAAGAAATCGAGCGCCATTTCTTCAAGAACGTGGAGCAAGCCAAGGGAAACTCCGACGCGACCCCATCCGAACCTGCCAGCTGATGCTGGCATACCGGCTCGCCCGTCCACTTTCCGACATCGAGCAAATGACCACCGCCGAATTCGCGGAGTGGGTCGCATTCTTTGAACTTCAACAGGAACACGTCCGCAAAGCCAGCAATGCGGCGGCAGGAAGGAGGTAATTCGCATGGCCGCATTCGGCAGCGCGGAGTTCGTCATCCGCGCCATCAACAAAACACAGCAGACCTTCCAGCAAATCAATTCCGGTGTGAATGATATGGACAGGCGGTTTTCCAAGCTGAGTAACGGCTTGAACCGCATCGGCGGGCTGATGGCCACGGCTTTTGTCGGTAAGCAGTTTGTCGATACCATCACCAGTTTCGAGAAGCTGGAAGCGTCGCTTCGCACCGTCACCGGCTCGGCAGAAAATGCCAAAATCGCGTTTGGTTTTATCGAGAAGTTTGCGGCGGAAACGCCGTTCTCGCTGGAAGAAGCGGTGGAGGCGTTCATTAAGCTGAAAGCCTTGGGCCTCACTCCTTCGGAAGAAGCCCTTACGTCTTACGGCAACACCGCGACGGCGATGGGGAAATCCCTCAATCAGATGATCGAAGCGGTGGCCGATGCCACGACCGGCGAATTCGAGCGCCTGAAAGAATTTGGGATTAAATCCCGCACGCAGGGCGATCAAGTCACCTTCACCTTCCAAGGGGTGAGTACGACCGTCGGCAAAAACGCCAAGGAAATCGAAGGCTATCTACGCTCCATCGGTGACGTGCAGTTTGCCGGGGCGATGGAACAACAGGCCGGGACGCTCAACGTGGCCCTGTCCAACATGGGCGATTCCTTCAACAAGCTGGTGAAGACCATTGGTGATGCTGGTGTAACCGACATCCTGATTTTCATTGCCGATAAAATCAAATGGCTGATTGAAGTCGTCACGGCTTCCATCGAGCCGTTCGGCCTTGGCTTCAAGGCGTTCGTGGCGGAGGTGGTGAAGTTCGGCAATCTGTTTATTGCCGTGTTCAAAGGCGTGGGCGATGCGTTTCAGGCGTTTGGTGAGGCTATTTCCAACCGCTTTGAAGCGCTGGGGCAAGACCTCAAAAACTTCGTGGAGAATCCCCTTAGTGGGATCTCATTTGAGAACACGCGCAAGGCACTGGAAACCGGCCTCGGTCAAGCCATGAGTCAAGGCTTCGACAAGGCGATGAACGAAGCTCGCCAGTTCAATGCCGGGATTGATGCGGAGGTACAGACAGCAGCGCAGAAAATTGTCGATGCGCGGCAATCCTCCGGCCAGTCGCTGGCCAGTATGTTCCAAGAAACACAGGCGGAGCAAAAGCAGGCTGCCACTAACAAAGAGGTCAAATCTTTTAACGAGCTGCAACGGGAGGCACAGCGCGTCATCGACGCAACACGTACACCGCTGGAAAATTACAATGCGGAAATGGCACGCCTGAACATGCTGCTGGAAAAAGGCCTCATCAATCAGGACACGTTTGCACGAGCTGCAGAACAGGCCGGGGAACGGATGGAAAAAGCGGCGAAGAAAAACGCCGACACTATCGGGGATGAATTCGACAAGATCGGCAAAAGCATGGAAGGCACCATGGCCGACTCGCTCGATGCCATCAGCGGGCGCTTCGACAATTTTGGCGACTTCATCACCGGCGCATTATCCGACCTCAACCGCACGCTCCTGCAATGGGCGCTGAATGACCTCGGTATCACCGGCAAGGGTGGCATCATGGAAGATATTTTCGGCAGCATTAAAGGCATCTTCGGTGGTAGCGGCAGCAGCGGCGGTGGGCTGGGCAGTATGCTTGGCAGCATTGGCAGCTTCTTTGGTGGGTTCTTTGCCGATGGTGGCCGCCTCAAACCCGGCCAGTTCGGTGTGGTCGGTGAGAATGGGCCGGAACTCGCCTTTGCCGGTAACGCGCCCATGCATATTACCCCCGGCGCAAGCATGGGTGCTGCGCCGATCACTATCAACATGAGCGTGCAAACGCCGGATGTTCGTAGCTTCCGACAAAGCCAGAGCCAGATTGCGGCGGATATGGCGCGTTCCATCGAACGGGCGCGGCGGAATCTATGAGGCCATGAATAGCCCGATAATGGCAATCGCTGTGCCGATTAAGAACTGCCAGTGGGTTTTTGCCCATTTAACAGTCTGGTCAAATTTCACAGCCAGCGGTGGCCTGTCCATGCCGATGAACACAAGCATAGAATTGGGATCATTTTCGATGGGCTTACCATCATACCAGTGGCGGATGCGTTGCCTGATTTCTTTAATTTTTCTCATAGGCCAGCATTATATGACCAGTTTTGCAGAAGTTCAATTCCCAACCGATATCAGCTATGGCGCGACCGGTGGGCCTATGTTCCTAACGGATGTGGTGACGACTGTATCCGGGCATGAGCAGCGCAATAGTAAGTGGAGCCAAGCCCGCGCCCGCTACAACGTCGCCTCCGGCGTGAAGACCGAAGCGCAATGGCAGTCGCTTATCGCTTTCTTTCGGGCGCGGCGTGGCAAGGCGGTGGGGTTTCGTTTCAAGGATTGGAGCGATTACCAAGCCATTAACCAACCGCTGCAATCGCTGGGCGGCGACACATACCAGATGGTGAAGCGGTATGTCAGCGGCGCGGTGGTATCGGAACGCATCATCACCAAGCCGGTCGTTGGAACGGTAAAGCTCTACCGCAATAGCCTTCTGCAGGTTAGCGGGTGGAGCGTGGACACGGCCAGCGGCATCATTACAACGGCGCTCACCAGCACGCTCACGGTCGATTACGAGTTTGACGTGCCGGTGCGCTTCGACACGGACGAGCTGGCCCTGTCGATGGACAGCTTCAACACAGGTAGCTGGAACAACATTCCTTTGATTGAAGTCAGAATTTAACTGCTGTGAAACTCGCTCGCAAGTTTCTGTCCGATGGGCGAGTCAGCTGGCACAAGTTCCTTCGCTCCACAGGCTTTGCAGGCATTAAAGCGCGTCGTGCAACGCCATAGCGTGTAAATCAGCCCCGGCACTAAAAAGCAAAGCCACAGGACAATTTCAATTAAGAAACTGCCCTTCGTCTTGCGTGCTGGTGCGCCCATGTGACCACAGGCTTTGCAAATCAATTTTCTGGCCATGTCTTAACATATTAAAAAACCATTTCATTAGGCAATGAATTTATGAGGGTTATTTCACCACAGCTTGAGGCACATTTCGCTGGGGGCATGACGACGCTGGCCACTTGCTGGAAAATCATTCGGCAGGATGGCGTAGAGTTGGGCTTCACCGATCACGACCTGGCACTGACCATTGAGGGACTGGAATATGATTCCATCGCCGGGTTCACGCCGACCACCGTGGAAAGCAAATCCAACATGAGCGTGGATAATCTGGAAGTGGAAGGGCAGACCTTTCCTTCCAAGATTACCGAGTCTGATTTGCTGGCCGGGATGTACGACTATGCCGAAATCGAAATCTTCACCGTCAATTATGAAGATTTAAGCCAAGGCAGGCTGATCGTGAAGCGCGGGCGGCTGGGCGAAGTCACTATCAACGAGCAGCTGTTCACTGCCGAAGTGCGCGGTCTGACGCAACACCTTAGCCAGACCATCGGGGAAGTGTATGCGCCTTCCTGCCGCGCCGTGCTGGGCGACACACGCTGCAAGCGTTCACTGACCAGCTTCACCGTTACCACCACCGTCACGGAAATCACCAATAACCAGACCTTCAAAGCCTCGACGCTCACACAGGCGGCGGGCTGGTTTACGGGCGGCGAAGTACAATGGACATCGGGCAATAACGCCGGTCGGCGTATGGAAGTGAAGGAATTTTCCTCGGCGCAACTGGTGCTGGCGCTGCCCATGGGAAAATCCATTCAGGTCGGTGACGGGTTCAAGGTGATCGCCGGGTGCGACAAAACCCGCGAGGCCTGCCGCAGCAAGTTCAACAACATTCTTAATTTCCGGGGAGAGCCGGACGTGCCGGGTGTCGATCAGCTCCTGATGACCGCCGGCACGATGAACAAAGGTAATCGCAATGGTTAAGTGTAAATTTCTACTACCTCGACAGGGGATTCCACTAGACATTCTGTAAACTGTCCGTGGTCTGTATCTCCACCGTTCCAGTATTGTCGCGCTGCATCTTCCATAGAGGTAATGATCGAAGGTTGTTGCCCCCAGTTTTCCGGGGAAACGAGCTTCCAGTTTGCCCTGTGAATAGGCTTGCTGCTGTCTAAAACGCGCACCTTGTACACAATATCTATGGGACGGGTAGCTGTGAATTTGAAAAAATCCATGTCCTCCTTTGAACGACACAAGAACAGGCTGTCCATGCGGCTTGGCTTATCGGCGAACTCTAGCTTCCTGACATATTCAAGGCACATTTCACGATAGAGAACTTCCCAACTCCCAGGAATATCTCTGCCGTAGCGTTTCAGAATTCTTCCCCAATTTCCGGGTTTGAGGACAGAGCCGACTTCAAGATGAGCCGGTGTGCAGTGGAAAAATACATCAGTCATAAATCATCACGAATTATTAAAGGAATCTTTATGATTACCCGAAAACATATTGTTGTCCAAGCTCGTACATGGCTTGGCACCCGTTACCATCATCAAGGCCGTTTGAAAAAATCGGTCGCTGGGCCGGGTGGCGTGGATTGCATTGGTCTGGTTATCGGCGTGGCTGATGAATTAGGCCTGCAAGATGGCGCAGGCAATCCGATCTCGCGGGCCGATGAAACGGATTATTCGATGTACCCGGAGCGCGGGCGGCTAGTGCGCTGCATCGAGCGTTACCTACGCCCGATACCACTTGAGCGCATGGCCGAAGGCGATGTGCTATTGTTCCGCACCTTCAACGATCCGCAGCATGTGGGATTGTTGACCCTTTACCCGACCGGAGGCCTTGGCCTTATTCATTGCAATTCCAGCGCAGGCCGCGTGGTTGAGCAACCGCTTTCCGACACATGGCGGCGAATGCTCACCCATGCCTACCGCTTCACCAACAAGCAACTGCAACCCATCAAATAGAGTATTCGTCATGGCTGATATAGTCCTCCCCGTTGTCGGTGGCGTGACCGGCTTTGTGCTGGGCGGGCCGTCCGGTGCCGTACTTGGCGCAAATCTCGGCGGTATGGCTGCGGGTATGTTTTTCCCCAAAAGCCAGCGTGTGCAGCTGCCCGCACAGGAAGGTCCGCGTCTGGCCGATTTGCGGGCGCAGGTGTCCACCTACGGCAATATGATTCCAAAGGTGTACGGCACAATGCGGCTGGCGGGCAATGTCATCTGGTCAACAGACATCAAGGAAGTTCGCACCGAAACCACCAGTACGCAAACGTCCAGCGGCGGCGGTAAAGGTGGTGGTGGCGGTGGCGGTTCCGTCACCACTAGCCAGACCACCATCACCTACAATTACTACGTCACGCTCGCCATTTGCATCTGCGAGGGCCCGGTGGACGAGATAATCCGCGTGTGGGCAGATAGCAAAGTGCTGACGGAGGCAGAGCTTTCCTCCGCGCAGGGGAAATATAACGTCCATTTCGGTACGGAAACCCAAGGTGTCGATGACATCATGGCCAAATACCTGTCTGCGGGAACCATTCCGGCTTATCGGGGCCGCGCCTATGTGGTGATTGAGGATTTTCCGCTTGCGAATTACGGCAACCGCATCCCGAACTTTACCTTTGAAGTGCGTCGCACCTTGAAGTTCAGCCCCAGTGTGGAAGAAAAAGTCACCGAAATGACGATCATCCCCGGCGCAGGCGAGTTCGTTTATGGCACGCAGCCCACCACTAAGCAGGATGGTTATGCCGCCTATTTCGGCGGCGCTTTCACGCCCAGCGGCCCGAAACAGAACATCAACATGCACAATTACGAGGGCAAGGCCGATGCGCTGGTAGCGATTGACCAGCTGGTGAAAAATCTGCCCAACCTGCAATGGGTGTCAGTTGTTATCACTTGGTTTGCGACTTCCACCAATGCCGGAAGCTGCACCATCATCCCGAAGGTAGAGTTTCACGGCACCACGCAGGTATTGCCGCAGGATTGGAACGTCGCCGGTATTAGCCGTGCCGCTGCCCAACTGGTGCTGGTGTTCGGAGATGGAAAGCCCACTTATGGCGGCACGCCCTCCGATCATACGGTGGTGCAAATCTGCGCGGCGCTCAAAGCCCGTGGCCTGAACGTGATGCTCTATCCTATGATTTTCGTAGATACCATCACGCCAGAGCCGAAACCTTGGCGCGGGCGTATCATCCCGGCCAATGCCACCGACTGCAATAACTGGTTCACCAAAACCAACGGCTACAATGCTTTCATCATGCACTACGCCAACCTCATGAGTGGCAAAGTGGATGCGTTTATCATCGGCTCGGAACTGGTCGGCATGACCAGTTTCACCAATTCGTCGGGAAGCTATCCGGCAGTAACCCGGCTGGCGGCGCTCGCAGGTAGTGTCAAAACCGCCATGCCGGGAACCACCATCACCTACGCAGCGGATTGGAGCGAATACCACAGCAACGGAGGCTGGTTTAACCTCGACCCGCTTTGGGCCTCCCCCAATATCGACGTGGTGGGCATTGATAGTTATTTCCCGATCACGCCGGACTTGCCGCAGGTGCAGATCACGCCGGAGCTTATCAAGCAGTATTGGGAAGCCGGTGAAGGCTGGGATTACTATTACGCGGATTCGATGGCCCGCACCGGCCAGACCAGCTACGGTGGCAACCCGGCCTATGCGTGGAAAAATCTCGAATACTGGTGGTCGCATACCCACACCAACCCGGATTCCAACACGACCGCATGGACAGCAAAGATGAAGCCGGTGTGGTTCACGGAATTCGGCTTCCCGTCGGTCGATGGCTGCACAAACCAGCCCAACGTGTTCTACGACCCGTCATCCAGTGAAAGCTTTTTTCCTCGCGCCAGCCGTGGCCGAGTAGATTTTCAGGCGCAGCGCGTGGCGCTTGATGCAACACTGGATTATCTGGAAGAACGCAGGCTTGAACCCGGCAATGCCAACCTTGTGCAGCGCCGCTTCATCTGGACGTGGGATGCTCGCCCGTTTTCCTTCTGGCCCGACCTTGAAAACGTGTGGGCGGATTCCATCCAGTGGGCGACCGGGCATTGGGTCAACGGCAAGCTCGGCGCGTCCACGTTGGGTGCGGTGGTAGCGGAGCTATTCCAGTCCTCCGGCCTCACAGCTTCGGATTATGACGTGACCCGCCTAACCGCCACGCTGGAAGGGTTTATCCTCCAACAGCCGATCACTGGGCGCAATGCCATCGAGCAACTGGCCAGCGCATTCTTTTTCGACATCGTGGAAAGCGATGGCATCCTGAAATGCGTGCCGCGTGGTAATGCGTCTATCCGTAGCATTCCCGAAGCTGACCTGATTCCCGCTGGCAAAGACAGCCAGCAAAGCGTGCTGGAAATCAATTACGCGCAGGAGTTGGAACTGCCGCAGCGGGTGAATGTGACCTACATCGACCGGCCTTTCAATTATGACCCGGTAACTCAGACCAGCCAGCGCCAGACCACCAAAGCGATTGACCAAGTGACTATGAACTTGCCGATTGTCATGGGGGCAACGCAGGCGAAACAGGTGGCGGATATTACGCTCTACGGCACTTGGAAGGAGCGTATCAGTTTCGCATTCAGCCTGCCGCCCAAATATGTGCGGATTGAGCCGACTGACATCATCACCGTGAATGTGTCAGGCGTGCCGCATGAAATGCGGATTGTCAAAACCGACATGGAACCGGGTGGAATGATGAAGGTGAACGCGGTGGCGGAGGACATCAGCTCGTATGATTTCTATTCGCCACCGGGCGAAACCGGCAACAACATTCAGCCGCCGCAGCTGGTGCCGGATACGCTGGTGCAGTTCATCGACGCACCGCCGCTGCCGGTCGATACGGTGCAGAACCAAGGGTTGCTGCGTATCGGGGTTGCTGCAGACGGGCCGAACTGGAACGGCGCGGCGATCTACCGTTCCGACGATGGCGGCGAAGATGGGGGCAACACCTTCAATCCGCTGGCGGGCCTCGATGGGGCCGCGACCTTCGGCGCAATCATCACCGACCTGGCACATGGCATTTCGGAAACGTGGGATGAGTTCAGCACTGTGGACGTGCTGCTTTCCTCCGGCAGCCTTGCCAGCGTCAGCGAATTGGCGGTGCTGAACGGTGCAAATGCCGCCCTGATTGGCGAAGAACTGGTGCAATTCCAGAACGCTACGCTGATCGCAGAAAGCACCTATCGCCTTTCCCGGCTTTTGCGGGGGCGGCAGGGTACGGAATGGGCGATGGGGCTACATGACCCCGGCGACCGCTTCGTTTTGCTTTCTCCGGCCCTTTATACCACAGCAATCGCTAACAACCTGATCGGGCGAGAACTGTTTTATAAGGTGGTCAGCGTCGGCAACGCGGTGGGCAACACCGACGAGATTGCCTTCACCTACACCGGCAAGAACCTGAAACCGTTTGCGCCGGTGCATGTGACGGGCCTGCGCGACGGTTCCGGCAATCTCACCATCGGCTGGGTGCGCCGTTCCCGCGTGGGCGCAGAATGGCGCGACGGGGTGGATATTCCGCTGGGCGAGGAATCGGAACGCTACGAGGTGGAGATCCTCGACGGCGCGACGGTGAAGCGCACGCTTACTACCACCAGCCTCACGGTTGCCTACAGTGCCGCGCAGCAAGTGACGGACTTTGGCGCAGCACAAAGCAGCGTCAGCGTCCGCATTTACCAGCTTTCGGCGGTGGTGGGCCGGGGCTACCCGGCAAGCGCCAGCATTTAACCAATCTCAATATCGGAGAATCCCATGCCCCAGACCGTTCGTCTGGGCTTGCCTTTCATTGTCGCAAGCCAAGCCCAAAAAGAAGTTACCCATAATGAATCCCTCGAACTGCTCGATGCGCTGGTGCAGGCCGCCGCCGTCACCGTTGGTGACGACACGCCACCCGGTTCACCGGCAGCGGGGGATTGCTATGTGGTGGGCGATACCCCGACCGGGGCATGGGTGGGCCAAGCGCAAAAACTTGCCTATTACACCACCGGCTGGAACTTCATCGCGCCGTGGCCGGGGTTGACGGTATGGGTGGCAACCCCCGGCACGCTCTATACCTATGACGGTTCGGCATGGAGTGAGAGCATGGCCACTGTCAGCTTCCAGAATCTCCCGATGGTGGGCGTGAACACCACGGCGGATAGTACAAACAAGCTGGCGGTGGCGAGTGAGGCCGTGCTGTTCAACCATATCGGCGGCAGCCTGCAAGTAAAGCTGAACAAGAACGCGGCGGGTAACTCTGCCGGGTTCCTGTTTCAGACCAACTGGTCGGCGCGGGCGGAGTTCGGGTTGCTGGGGGATGATAATTTCACCCTCAAAGTGTCGCCGGACGGTTCCACGTTCTATGACTCTCTGAAAATGCTGGCCGGTAGCGGTCGTGCGGCGGTGAAAGCAAATGGCTCCGGCCTGAGCGCAGCTGGCACAACGCAAGGCACGGCCACGGCGATCACCAAACAGACCAACCAGTTCACCACTGTTGCCGCAAGCTCCGGCGCAATCCTGCCTTCGCCGGAGCAAGGTGAATTTATCTTTGTGGCTAATGCCGGGGCGAATGCGATGAACGTCTATCCGGCCTCCGGCCACAGCATCAACGCGCTGGCTAATAACGCTGCATTCTCGCTGGCGGTGGGAAAGAACGCCGTGTTTTGGGCAGCCACTTCCAGCAAGTGGTACGCGCTGCTTTCCGCTTAACCCACCACCATCCCACCATAGGAGAATCTATGCCCAACACACCTGAAGGTCAGGTGCGTATCGCCGTGCTTGAAGCGGAGTTACGCGGCCTGCGCGAGCAACAGCGCGAAACAGCGAAGGAAACTAAGGAATCCATCGCCAGCCTTGCTCGCAAAGTCGATGCACTCACCGAGATCATGAATCAGGGCAAAGGGGCGTTCAGCTTCGCCATGTTCATCGCGGCAGTCGTCGGCTCGTTCATCACCGCCGCCCTCAATTTCTTTTTCAGCAAACAATAGGAGAATTCTATGACGACCAAAGCCGAACATATCGACACGCTGGCCCGTACCCTGTACGGCGAAGCGAAAGCCCATGACGTGCAGGACGCAACGGCCATCGCCTGCGTGGTGATGAACCGGGTGGCGCTCCCGAACTGGCCGAATGACGTGGAAAGCGTCTGCATCCAGCCCTACCAGTTTAGCTGCTGGAACACCAACGACCCGAACCGCGCCCGCATCTTCAAAGCCAATGGCGCATGGTTCGACAAGTGCGTGCAGATCGCGATGAAAGCGGTCGATCACCAACTGGTTGACCCGACCAATGCCAGCACGCATTACCATACCCCGGCAGCAAAGCCCGCATGGTCGCGGGGCAAAAAGCCGGTCTATTCCACCAGCGGCCATATCTTCTTCAACGACATCGACACCAAGCCCCCGGCAACCGCCAAGGAAGCCCTGAATCAAATCCGGCCGGTCGGCAGTACCGATACGATGATCGCCACCAAGATCGGTGGGGTTGCAAGCGTCGGTATTGGCGCGGTGTCACAGGCCATCGAAACGCTGGAGCCTGCCATGCCGCTTGCAACAACGCTGGCGCAGGTTGCGCCGTGGGCAATCGTGGCGGTGCTGGCAATCGCGCTGCTTTACATAGCGTGGAGCCGTTACCAAGCCCGGAAGGAAGGCAAAGTATGATCGGCTCACTTTTACTCGGCTGGTGGCAGCGTTCCTATGCGGCAATCCTCAAATGGCTGGGGATTGCCGCCGCCGTGCTGCTGGTGCTGTTCAAAATCCGGCAATCGGGCCGCGATGACGAACGTGCCGAGCAGCTTCTCAAACAAAACGAAACCGTGGGTAAAGCAAATGAAGTGGAAAACGATGTGCGCCGCCTGCCTGATGGCGATGCTCTTAACGAGCTGCGCCGGGATTGGACGCGCAAATAGCAGCTATTGCCAGATAGCCAAGCCCATTTACATAAGCCCGAAAGATGTTTTAACCGATACGACAGCGCGGGAAGTGCTGGAACATAACCGCATCGGTCGGAAAATTTGCGGGTGGTGATTATTTCTTTCTTTTATCCCGCAACGCTTTTCTCTTTTTCCATTTTTCTTCTCGCCATTTTCCGTAGGAGGGCATGCCGAGATAAAGCTGCTGGGTAAAATCTGCCAGTGTTTTCAGGTGATCTAAATGCACAGAGGCGGGTTCTACTAGCTGCGCGTGTTTACCACCTTTTTCTTTCCAAACTTGTTCCAAATAATGTGGGCAGAATAATTCCGTGCCGGTAAGCAAAACCACGGGCGCTCGAGTTTCTTTGCGCTCCTTATCATACTCACGGCCCCATTCAGCCAGTTTACGAATGCGCCTGATTTCGTCTTTAGAAAGCTCGCTGGCTTCTTTCATGGTAGCAAATACCAACACCGCGCCGGGGTAGCGCTCCGCAAGCAATTTCATGCGCTGAACATCTTCTTCCTTGAAAGCATCCTTGCCAAAGCTCTTTGCTTCACCAAACACGATTTGTGTTGAGTGATCGGTGCCAAACAATCTCTTACGCTGATACCAAACGATAAAATCAGCCTCTACCTTCTTTCCGTCCGGCAAGGTTAACTCTTGTCCAGGCGACCAAGTGGCTTCGGTGTCCATCGAACGCCCGATAACATCAGCAAAGCAGCGAATGGCAAGCGCCGACGCATAACCCCCATCGGCATATTTCGGCAATGCAAATGGCCCGATAACACGATAAGACCATTTCGCACGTTTGCTGTCGGTTGGGTTGGTGAGTGGGAAATCAAACGGCCTTAAGCACAAATGGCAGTTCATTATCGCATTAAGCTGATTGAGTGCGTACCAGCCCCAGCTACCGCATTTGGAGCATTTTAGCTCATGCCCTAATTCCACCGCCTTGCGCCCAACGAGCGTTTCTAAAACCTTGCCGCGCCAAATATCCTTTTTGATGGCGGCGTTAACTTTGTTTTCAAATTCTTTTTGGTGCGCGGAACGGGTTATGGGGCTGCGGGCCATACCATCCAACAATTCAATAATGCCTTTGTGCGATAGGCTTTTTACTCCCCAAAAGCCGCCGAGCGTTTGAATGATTTGTTGGGTAGCGCGGCCCGACTCTGAAAGGCGGCAGGTGATTTTGTCGCCTTTCAGCCAAAGCTCGATAGCCTCTTTACCTTCAATCAAATCCCAATGGTGGGGTATTTCCTTAAATCTTGGAAAATTAACTAAGCCCTCATTGGTGGAAATCAGAAATTCTCCACCTGAGCCAAAACGCGGAACAGCTTGCACGCGGAAATCACTTGGGAAAACGATGGCAAGACGATCTTTATAACTCCAATC